>JADRCD010233370.1:692-40767 GCA_019843815.1 Montemys delectorum | reverse complement strand
CTCTCCCTTTCCCTCTCCCTCGCCCTCTCCACCTCCCTGTATCCCTCCCCCTCTATCTCTCCCCCTCTCTCTTTCCTTCTCCCTCTCCCTTTCTCCCTGCTTCTTCGGTCTGTAGCTCAGACCTGCTTCAAATACAGGAATTGACGCCTTTATTCATTATCAGCGCTTCTCTCTGTCTTCTTTTCAAATTTGATTTTGTATACATTTAATTTCTGCTTTCTGTCTCTCCATCTATGGAGTCAGTAGATTCTCTCTCTGGGGGCTGATACCTGTAAGTTATAGATGCACAATTTGTGAAAATATAGTAATCTTTAATTCGATGGGACCTAATCTTTCTTGTTCTTTGTCTTTTTTATATTAGCTCTTCTATCTGAGAAGTGTTGGAGGACATCACCAATCTTCTTTCTGGCTGTTATTATGCCTGGCTTTGGTTGCTGAAAATAATTGTTGCCAAGTATATTTATCTAACACTCCCATGCATTCTTATTCTTTGACATGAGAGTGGTTTATTTACAATGCAGATATTTTTACACACTTACTTAGAGTTATCCAGTTGCTCATTAAGATAGAAGAGTGATTTCTGAACATTTTAGCATGGAATTGAGAACCTTTCTAAAAAAAAAAAAGAATCTCTACCCATCGTGCTCTCTCTCTCTGCTGCATCTACCACCACTTCAATTTTGTTGACATTTTTCATTTCCTTAGACAGAAATTGAGACTATAAAGGCTGACAAAAAAAGTACCTCCCTCCAAGGTCTTTACGTTCCCCACATATTCTGTTCCAATGTATCCACATAAGACTATTATTTTTAAATGTTGATGTGATTATATAAGGAATCATCATTCAATGTAGTCTATATAGCCATCACTTCCCCTCAGCTATTATGACTTGTGTGTGTGTGTGTGTGTGTGTGTGTGTTGAGTGAAAAAATGTAAAATTAATTTTAGGCATAAGCATATATGTATATATATACACACACACACTATATATATATATATATATATATATATAATATGATACATAACTATAACCATCTTGCTATATGTTGTATGTTAGATTACTCAGAGTTTAGCTTGAATTTCAATTTGTGTTCCCTTTTTCTGGCATTTCTATTTTTCCTTGTTTTCATAAGATCTAGTGGCTATTATTTTATTATTTATCCTATAATTTGAATTTTTTTTTACATATAGACTTAAATTAGATCATAAGAATTTGCATTTTGGTACCTGGAACATTTCAATTAGCAAAATTTTCTGCAGATTCATGTAATTTGATGTGAATGGTAGAAAAATTTCATTCTATGTGGATAAAATTTCATTGTGTATTATTTTCAATTCATTCATTAACCAAAACTATGGTTATTTTAATGCCTTGGCTGTTGAAAATAATTCTAAGTGAAACATATAAGTGCAGGTATATTTCCATGATACTGGTTTTAAACGTATATGTATAACCCAATACTAACAAGATAAATAATTGCAAAAAAATCCAAATATGGCTATAAACTATGGCAGCACACACTTTCATGTAACGTTTTCTGCAATGAAACTTTGACGGTGGGAAATTCATTTAGCTTCTCTGGGTTTCTGTATTGCTTTTAATAGAGTCAGTTAGAAGCGGAGCACTGAGTTGGGGTATCAAATTCTGATTCAAATTTAATAGAACTCATCCAAATTCAATAGAACTTGATAATAAATAGACAGTCATACTAACAAGACCACATACATACTTGCATGTAACAAGATTTAATGAACAAAGAGGCCATGGGTTTGAAAGAGAGGAATAGGTGTATATGGGGAAGGGGTTAGGGGAAACAAAAGAGATAATGAAACAAAAGAGATAGATGATAAATTACATCTATATTATAATCTCAGAAAATAATATAAAAAATTAAAATCAAATCATGTAGAGAGCCGCACCCGAGCCAGCAGCCTCCATTACAAGATGGCGCTGGCATCCGGTGTCTTCTCCCTGTAACAAGTAGTCTGCGCATGTGCCTAGGGCCAGAGCGCACCAAGTCTCAGCCCATCTGCGCATGTGCTAGGGCCAGAGAGCGCCAAGTCACAGCCTATCCCAAGGAGTCTCATGAGGTAATGAGCAAACAGCCAATCAGAGGTGAACACGCCGCTCCAGGGTGTATATAAGCAGTGCATTTCCAGGGCTCACCCTCTCCTCGCCACATGGTAATAAAGGTTTGCTGCAGAAGGATCCTGTGTGTGTCCGTGTGTTCCTGCTGGCGGGAAAATAGCGCGGACCACAAAATCATAATAAAGAGACCACAAATTTAATAGTACCTTTATCATTTATAAAATGTTGAGTCTATTTTAACTACTCTTTTCGACAAGCAATCATTACAGGTGCTACTCTCTTTATTACTATGGTCTATAAAGATGAGCAGCCAAGTGGCAACGTTCAAACCACTTGGGCATATCCATGAGGGCACTGAGACTCGTTTTCTACCTTAGGTTTTCTTGTGTTCTACAAATGGTTTCCAAGCAGTGGGGTCCTGCAACTGAGCCTTAGGTTCATAAACAATAGTAGAATCATTCACCCAGAAGCAATTTGATTATGGCAGTGCCTATTAAGCACATTTTTTAAAAACACAGGGTTTGGATTTTTATTTCTAAAACCATGAAAGAATGCTTGCAATATCACTAAAATTTAATATATTATTCTAGGATAAAAGACCCAAAACAGTTTGGTAGATAGTAACAGAGCAATAGCAGGAGTTCAGATTCAAATCTTACTCTTCCCACATGTCTTTGGCTACATTACATATCTCCTGCAGAAAACAGAATATGGTGTATTTTTTTTTTATCAATTCCTGATGGTGATAATGATCTAGGAGGAACATTTTCATTATGTAAGTTAATTTTTAATAGATTCTGAAGAAGGACACAAACAGAAGGGCTAATGCTATTCTGGCTGCTGTGACAGCAGAGCAATGTGGATTCTCAGCTAAACCTAAGACTGTGGCACTGTCTGAGCAGCTGAGTGGGAAGCCTGGGTCACCCAGATTAGAGATTTTCTGAACTGTTGTTGAACTATAATTTAATTTCCTTAAGGAAAACTTGACCTGTAGTTCACATCTATGCCCACAGTCTTCTGTTTTAGTAAGAAGGACAACTACTTAATAAATACCTTCTAAAAACAGTAATATAGAATCCCAGCTCTGTCCCTATTTGTATGAACTTCTGCAGATTATATTCTCTAGCATAAATGTGATTAATTTTCACTTCACAGGGTATCTTAATATTCACATGTACTTGCACTTTATTGAGAGATCCATAAGTGCTAATTTACCTTGTGTTAATCTTGAATAAATCAGTAAAAAAATGCTCATTTGATAGGAGTTCTTGAGTATAGAGTGTTCTGAAAATGGTAACACTTTTGAATTGCAGTGTATAATACTTTTCAAAGTTATTTACAATAGACTGAGGATAAGGTTTTAAGAATAGAGTCAGAGCATATTAATGATTTTGATTTTTATTCTTACTAATTGCTAAATGTGGGCTCTTTTGTAACAGACCAGATCCTTTTTAGGTTCTAAAGTTAGAAATACCCATTGAGTACAAATAGGAAGGTTGTATTGTTTTTAATGTTTAAAAAAATAATGTTGGTGTGTGTGTGTGTGTGTGTGTGTGTGTGAATTTGTGTGTCTATGTGTATTTATGTGTAGCTGAATAAAGATAACCATGGGGTCCAGAAAAGAGCGAAGTTGGAGTTATAGATGGTTGTGATCCAGCCCATATGGGTGCTGGGAACTAAACTTAGTTTCTCTTCAAGAACAGTACTTGTTCTTTACCACTGAGCCATTGTCCAAGCTTCCAGAGGATTGGCTTTGAATGTGATGATCCTTTGAGAAGTTCAAACAACAAATGCAGTCTACAGCAGAGTATAGGTGCAGAAGATGGGACGTTGTGTGCCTGCAGAGCAGATGCACATTAGGGACTCTCTTGACGAGACTTCCTGTTTTATTGAGTAGAGGAACGTTGTAGAAGGATAATAAGCCAGATGAGGGAGACTCAGATCAGGTGAAAATATTTATCACTGGGATGGATGAATTGATATGGTTCCAGAGGAAAAGAACAGAGGTACAGCAGTAAGGGATTTCATAAATCTGATGGACTTTTTATTATTATTATTTTAAAGGTGAAGATAAACAAGGGTCACTATTTGGACTTAGACTCAGGCCAAAGTAACATTTGCCAATTATTAAAACATACCTATTAAGTCAAAGATATGGAAAGCAGCACGAGTCCGATGAGAATTAAAGGGATAAAATATACCTTTGGGGAAAAATTATACTAACTATTGTACTGTGGAAACATTCTGTATGTGACACTAGTAGAGAAAGGAAATGTCACTATGGTAACTCATGGAATACTCTGTTTTAGACATTGCTTACTACTAGGCATATTGTGTTAATGGAAAGTGGATGAAGTCATAGCTCTCAGATAGGAAGAAAGCATCCTCACACAGAGGAGAAAATAAAAAATGCTGTAGCAAATGTCCTAAAGGGTGAGCAGAAAGATTCTAAGAGCCATAAAATCAGAGATTTTTCTGTGATATTGTATACTTACGATACTTTTTAGAAAATATCTTCTTTTAACCAAAGACTTACCTTGTAACAACTTCAAAAGTATCTGATAATACATTTGAGGATGTATATGTGGGATCTCAATTTTTCCCTTTCTTTATGCAATTACCATGCTACTTGTATTATTATAGATAGAATTTCCAATATGTTTTGACCTCAGTGGATACAAGGATTCTGATTTTGTTCCACCTATTCAGTACTTTAATTACATGAAATATGAAGATTTAATAAAACAGTAAGTAGATCAGAAACTGCATAGTGTTCAATTTAAAAATTTACAGTTTATTTGATTGATATACTGAGTAAATCTATACTGTAGTGATAACAATAACAATAATTACACTGTAGAGAATTAGCCTGGTTTAGATTGGTTAACAAGTTATAAAATATCTGTCTCAAGTAATTATAGTTTTCATGAACAGAACCTGTATGTCCACAGGAAAAGAAATCTCTTTAACCTTGAAAAATAGTTGAAGCATGTTTCTTTGGAAACTTGTCACATTGGAATGTATGCCATTACATCCATATTATTTTATATTTTTTTAGAACGAAAAAGTCTTTTTGGTATAAAAAAACAACCACCAAGCTTGTGATTCTCTGTGGCATTCGAATGAGCTAAGCACATTCACTTTGGAGGGCAGCAGGAATCAGCTCAGTCACCTGGGTGCAATCCTACAGCTCTTTCAGTCAAGGACAGAGAAGACTGCCCTGTAAAGGATGGAGAAAAAAATAAACAACAGGAGACTAATGTCTTCAGTTCTCACTGATGTGTCTAACAGCACTTGCTCTTCTGGTCCTGAGAGCCCAATCCTTCCTTGTCCTGATGATGGCATTTTCATGGCTTCCTGTGGTAAATAGATTGTTCTAAAAACGCCATTTTAATAGAGTGAGCTTCCCTTAAAATCCATTCTAAAAGTTCCCTCTCAATTTCCCCCTAGTCAGTCTTCCTTGTATGGGGATAATTATTGATTTGTTCTAACCTCTGCAGACTGGTGCATTCCTCCGGGCTTTTATAGCTTTACATGTTTTCTTGATAGTACAATTCGTTTGTGTCCTCATCACCTTCGCTTGACATCTTTTTATTCCTTTCACTTGATTCATCCGTATGTGGTTTCTCAGCATTTAAACGTCTTATTCTTGGTTAAGAGATTTTTTTTTTTTACAACTTCTTAGAAAATATCTGTAGTCACATTCCTGTGATTCATACATTCTTAAATTGAGGGCAGATTTCTGTGAAAGATACAAAAGGATGAACATAATAAGTGAGACTTCACTTTGTTAAGTAAACAACAGTTGAGTGATTTACCTCCCTCTGGATGACTGGACTTTTGCTCTAAGCCCATTGATCTCCAAAGCTGCTAATGTTCCTGACTGACATTCATTCCCAGTCTGTAACCTGAGATTCTCCTCATACGTTTCTATTAGGAAGCCAAGGGAGAGAGGGAGCTTACACCTCTTCTGCCCCTTGCCCAAGACTGTGCACTCTTCCCTGAAGAATATACCACACAGCATCCATAGCCTGAGGAGCTTAGGTGGAGTCAGAACATACACCCTCGGCATATGGGGAGCTCAAGCCTTATGTTTCATCTTAGATTATTGCCGTGACAGTTAAACAGCATAGTAGTGTTTGGGAGGTGTTTAATATTTAGAATACATGTCATGAAAGCTTTTTAATGAATTTATCACATGTTTTTTTAATCTTTATATTCTTGTCCAGGTTCCAAAGACAACATTTAGACACTAATTCAGACCTTGTAGATAAATTGTCCAGGGGTACTGTTTTTCTTGTAGTTCAGGCTCTTTTATAAATTCAGTCCACTCCAAAGAGTATTTCATAATAGAAATGGTATTGACATTTGCAAATGTGACTAAGATAAATCATGACTATTGTTTTTACAAAATAATTCACCCTGGGAAAATGATATAATTTAAAAAATAAAAAGAAAAGTTTTTTCACAGTGGATTTAGAGATCTGTCTTCCTTGTGAAACTTTCCCTGGATACTCTCCCAATGCCCTGTACACAGGGCATTGATTGATTGCATGATGGTACATGATTGATATCATTGAAAATACCAGATTATGGGAAAGTGTCCACTGTGAAACTAATGTTCTTTCCCCAAGCTTTCTTATGTTCAACGGTATTGTCCTTTTGGTGACATACTGTCATGTCTTCATGTTACATCAATGATATTTCTTTGGCTGGTTTTAGTTTCTTCACTCATAAAAGGTTGTAATAGTCTCTCCTTTAAATGGCAAGTTTAAAGATTTAAAAAATAATATTAATCAAGAACATTATACAAAACATTATATTTTGACATTTTAATACTGTGTTATCAATTTTATTATGATTACACAACTTTATTTAAAAAGTTAAAGTGAATATGCCTATTACAAATAAAAAAGTCAAATATTAAATAGGTTTAGAATTAAACATAAAACAATTTCCTGGACTGAAATGTAGCCATGTCCAAAATAAAGTTTGAATTATATCCAAGTCATGCAGAAAACACTACATGGTTTTTGAAACAATAGTTAATGAACTGACATGGAAAAAAGAAGTTTGAATTTTTGGAATAGATTGTGATAAATTACATGGCGCATATAGGCAAACTATTCTACATCTTAATCTTTTAAACTTTATATAACCAACTAAGAAGGACAAAGAAGATAAAAATGGAGACCTAGGGAACCTTGGAAAATAGGTTTGTATGCAGAACTCTAAGCAGATAAGCATAAAAATGAAAACAATAGATTTTTTGTTGTTGAAAAACTACATTAAATTTTCAAACAAAATTTCAAATATAAGGCAGTAATCAAAATTCTGGAATTTATGAAACATGCAAAAAAGTTCTTTCTAGGCACCTTGGAACTCAAAGAACAAGGAGGGAGAGGAAGAGGTGGTAGAGAAGGTGAAAGAGAAACCCACAAAACAAAGAAAGAAGCAAACAAAAAAAAACAAAAAACTTTTTTTTTCTTTTTTTCCCTTTGTTTTTTTTGTTTTGTTTCGGTTTTTTTGTTTGTTTGTTTGTTTGTTTTTGAGACAGGGTTTCTCTGTGTATCTGTAGCTGTCCTGGAACTCATTCTGTAGAACAAGCTGGTTTCGAACTCGGAAATCTGCCTGCCTCTGCCTCCCAAGTGCTGGGATTAAAGGCGTGCGCCTCCACTGTCTGGCCAAAAAACTCTTTATTTCATTTTTTTTTTTTTTTTTTTCTGTCCCAGTCTGCCACAAGTAACGTCCTACAAAATGATTACTGGCTAACATCATTACCGATACATGTTGCAGTTTGCATTCTGTGGGAAGAAGATGTTGAGAAAACCTCCTTTCTCAGAAGGAGCCATGTGGTTATCATCAATAGTTAAAGGAAGATGAAGGATGCCTGGCTGTGGAAGAAGACAGATACCCGTGATGACTCCTCTTATCCCGCAGCCTCATCTGCCACCAACTGTGTCTCCTACACAACAGTGCTGGGTTTTCACAGAACGGCTCACTCACTGCACATGGGGCAACTCTGAAGGGAGACCTTAGATCCTGCTGCCGTCCTACCATCATTGCAGCCACATATTGATGAAAACTATCAGAGGGCGTGGATAGCCTCTAGTAAATGTTATCCTTCCATTAAGGTGACTTTGAGTGCTGCCTCAACAGAGTGACTCATAAAGTTTCCCAAAGTCCTTTGCTCTAGACCTACACAGCTGTACATGCTGTCTTTTACTGATGCAAGGGCAGGCAGAGTATGACTTCCAAAACTACTGATAGGTTAGATGTCTACTCGTGGAAAGTTTTCCCAACAGCATTCCTTAACAACGCCATAACTTTCCTATGCGGCTTAGGATATTTCATTGGCTTTTCATCAGTTCAATATATGCTGTAACAACTTCCAGGAACCTTAGATCTTTGGACTTGTCTTACTAATCTTCATCCTATTTCCCTTTTTACGTTTTTGGGGGATGTTTTGGGTTTAAAAAATTAACAGAGTCAACTCTTACTCAAACAAACTAATAGTATAGGGCAAATCTTTCTATGCCATGTTCTACTCTGCTTCACCTGGTATGTTTCTCTAAATATGTGATCTGATTTTATCTGGAGTTATCATTTCCCTTTTCTCCTACTCTTCATTCTTTGGTTTGTCACAATTCTCAACCTCTTCTCCTTTGTGACATGAATGAGTTCATGCACTCAGTTTTTTTGTTTGTTTGTTTTTAACAAATAAACTGGGATCTGTAAAGCAAACATGAAAAGTAGATAGTTAAAAGAGAAGTCAAGATTCTTTACCAAATTTCTTTGATTCTGGATAGTCATTGAGAATATTGTGTATATACAATGATTTAAACAGAGAACTCTAATGGTTCTTCTTTTCTACCATGCTGTGATTCCCCTCATTCAGTTCTAGAGGATTCTATCACTGTTTCCTTAGTGAAACTTCTCCTTTCTCCACAACCTACACTAATCTTAAGCCATGTTTTATTTGTTGATATGCTATTATAACATTGTCTACACTGATTTCAACAAACAATAAAGCTTACTTTTAGTGATTTCTCCATTAGCAGACAAAACATTTTCTCCAAACATAATTATCTCATAAATTTTTTTCAGACTCATCTTAAATAGATATGATTAAGGAGACAAATGTGCCAAACAAATAAGTGGACAGGAGAATAGACTCAGTTTAATCTCAAATTTCAGAATTGTGCCCCAGACTCACCCAGCCGGTCAATATTGGAAGGCTTATAAGAATGCTCCCTATAGAGGCAGAGAGTCAGGTCTTGCAATGGAAAGTAAGGAAAACAAGAGACTTGAATCATGAGGCATAAAAACTACTTCTACTTGATGTTGGTTAAAGTATTGGGTCTTTGTTTTGCTTTGTTTTTTTTTTTTTTTTTTAAATAAACTATAAGGTGGGAGACAAGTCAGGTTTCTTATTTTAGAGACTATGGTATGTGATAGAGGTTGGTTGCTTTCTGGAATTCAGTGGGCAGCAGGTTTCCTGTAGCCTTGAGAATGCTTTCTGGCCATGGTTTTGGGCAACTGATTTTATTTTAAAAACAGGCAATTATTGCAATTATTAATACATTTTTAAATACTCTCCTTCTATAAGTAATTTTTGAGTAAAAATTAAGTCTAAGTAAAAAACAAACAGAACATTTTTATGAGATTCCTTTTCTGCTTCTATGCCTTTTAATGTAATATTATTTTGTTTAGATGTAGTATTTATTTAATGTAATATTCAATGGTCCCTGATATTATCCAGTTGAATAGATGTCCTAATTTGCTAGCTCCTGATGTGGTTAAAACAAACAAACAAACAAACAAACAAAACATGATCAAGAGTAAGTTAGGGAGGGAAAAATTGCTTGGTTGCTTACACTTTCCCATTAGATTCATTCTTGTATACACGATGATCACCTGCCCAGTGATGGCACTAACCCCAGTGAGATTGCTTCTCTCACATCAATTAGCAATCAAAAGAATGCCCTATGAACATGCCAATGGTTAATATGATGGAAGTATTTTCTCATTTGAGATTATTCGTACTAGATTACTCTAGCTCATATCAAGTTGGTAAAACCTCACCCAGGACTGGAGGGTACTAGATTTATTACTAGTTTCTAAGATTATGTTAGAAATGCTATTGTCTACTAGAGCTTCTGCCTGAAGGCAGTGGTATAGCAAGTACAAGACTCTGGGTTGGATCTAAAGTCTAGCAAAGGAAGGGAATGGGAATAGCGAATAGTATAGGTATGACAAGTAGGAGAAAAAGGAGAGGAAGAGGAAAGAGGAGTAGGAGGACTTTGAAAAGCTTCTTTTTACTATTAAAGAATCCCATGAAGCCCAGCTGCAGTACTCTCTCCATCACAATTCAGTATACAGAACTAAGATGAGATATGTTTTAATATGACATATGAGTTGTGGTTTATATATTGCTTGTAAAAGGAAATCTTTACACTTGGCAAGACTAGTGGAAACCCAGTGCTTCATTGTTTAGTGACTTTGTAAAAGTTGTTTTATATCTTGATTTTCCTGATGTATCTTTAATGGTAGGATCAACCTCATATAATCCTCATCTACTGTGAGTCTTTTAAAATGTGTATCATTTCTTGTTCTACAGCACTTGTTCTAGCCACACACACACACACACACACACACACACACACACACACACACACGGTATATTTCATCATAGCAATAAAATATATAAATACCAAATAATTTATTATATATGATGTATATGTTATAAATGATATATATGCATTATATATGACATATGAACTATATGACATATAAATACCAAATAACACACACTTAACTCATAACCACATAATTACAAATGTATTAAATATATGTTAAAACAGTGTATTCAAAAGGAAAATTAAGTTAAAAGCAAGCTAAAGAGTTTATGAAGTAGAAAAATAATGTATCTTTCTGTGAGATAGAACATTAAGCACAGAAGATAATGTACAAACTGAGCAATATGAGATGGCTGTAATCTGTATATTACATATATTCTTGCTCCAAAGAAAACTTGTGACACCTTACCTTACAAGTAACTGTGCTAAACATGGTTGTAAATCTTGTCAATAGAAGGCAAGCTTTATCTTAAATAACAACAAAATAGTGTATAGATTCCTTTTCCACAATGGACTCAGGTCTATCAAGAGAAATAAATTTCAGTTTTTCCCTCTTCCACTCTTCCTTGCTCTGTCATTATAAGAAATTGGCTCAAGTGATTACGGAGACTAAATCCCATAATCTTGAACTGGATTAAAGACTTAAATATAAGACTTGACATGATAAAACTCCTTAAAAGAAAACAGGAAAAAATCTCAACTCTATTGGACTTGGCAGTGATTTGTTTGTGTACGTGTATGTGACACCAAAGGAATAGAATTAGGAGCAAAAATAAAAGCAAAGGATTATATCAAACTAAGAAGCTTCTCCCTAGCAAAGCACATAAACAAAGAAAAAGAAACACGCTGTCAGGAGAAATATTTGTAAGCTAGCTATCTGTAAAAAGGCTAGTATCTTCCTAAAATAAGGATCATAAATATCTCAATAGCACATACAAATGACCCATGGGAAATGCTGACTAAAATGGGATAAAGCAAAGCAAAGCAAACAACAACTACTACTACAACATAAAAAAGAAGTACCTCATGATCTACATTCTTGACTGTGCATATAACCACAGGAATTAAGGTCAGTGTGCCAAACAGAGAGCTGCATTATTAAGTTCTTTGAAGAATTATTCAGAATTGCCAAACATGCTCTCTGTGAATTGATGACCAGATAAGGGAATGTGGCGTGCATGTTTGTATGTATTATTTATACACATGTGCAGTGGAGTGTTGATTGTCCCTCCCAACAGGAAAGACAGTAGACTAAGTGAAGTCCTTCAGATAGACGAGACTTGCAAGTAGACCCAAAAGAATCAAACCAAAAAACAAAGCTGAACAAAGATTGTCAGGACATAGCAGGTGGGAAAGACATAAACTTTCATTTGTAAGATAATTAAGTGTTGGGGATTTAACAATGTCTTATTTGTGGTAACCTATGGATCAGTTGAAAGTTACCAAAAGACTAAAGAATCATTATCTCCTTTATGAAAATGAAGTACTGAGCATCTTGATAGTAGCTTGGTTTATATAATAAGTATGTCATAATGTGTAGGTAAATCAAATTACAATGATCCCCTTCAAATTTAACTTGCTATCTATATTTAGCAAGTTATTATGCTTTAATAAAACAGGATGTGCTTTTACAAAACATAACGCACTTTGATTAATTTGTCAGATAATGCTAATTTAAACATTTTTAATTTAAAATACTTTAAGTGTTAGTAGCACATATTAATTGAATGTAATAGCAGGTTCCATGATATTTGCATACAAGTATATGGCATAATTTATTATAGTCATCTGCCATATTTTCTAATCTCCTTTTCATTCTGATCTTCCTCTTTGCCATCAGCTCCCCTCCTGCTTCCTCCTATTTTCAAGCAGTTTCCCTGTCTTGTAAATCTAATGCATTTTACAGGGTTCCTTACATGTGGACAGATGAGGGGTACTTTACAGGTGCATGGGTATCTTAACAGTCTACAAAATTGAAGGAACATTCTTTCACTCCCCATGCAGCCCTTAGCTACTGCTCTCTGTGTTTCCAGCCCCTCCCTCTCCTTGAAAAACTATAGCAGGGCTTAATCATGTGCTTATAATGACAGCTGCTATGAATTCAGCACCATGGTTAGGATCAGGTCATCCCACAACAATACATTCAGTCATTGAACTAACACTCTTGCATATCTTCCATGGTGTTCCCTGAGCCTTGGGGGGGGGGGGGGGGTTGATAAAGGCATGCATTTGTGGCTGGTCACTGAGCAGTCACTTCTCACCCTGTGATCAATATCCAGCATGCTCTGCATTAAGAAGTTTCTCTGAGAAAAGGTGACAGGGGCATGACTCTGTGGAGAAAAATGTAATTTGAGGAACACATGATGCCCATTCTGCAATTCATATCTGTAGCTTTCCCACTTGAGCCTATGACCTCTCAAGCTATATGTTTTTGGTCATGTAAACCAATGTCAGTTGTAAACCAGTACCAGAGGGCCTCAAATCCAAACAGAATGTGGCTGCTTGCTCCATACAGCTATTTTTAATGGAAAAAATGCTTATTTTATAGCTACATTAATAACTTAAAGCTATAATTTGAAAGGTTTCATCAAACAATTACTTCCTTATGATTTTCTTCTTTTATAAACAACTATGTTTAAAAGTCACAATAGAAGTGAACTTCTGCATAAAATGGATTGACAGTGAGTGAGAAGTTCAATCACATGCTATTTTATTAAGAGATTCAAAAACCAGAGACCTACATCTAGTCCAGGTTGATTGATATTTGTTGTGGAAGTTTTATATGTCCTCATGCTATCTTTAAATATCTGAATTTTTATACTACGCTCAGTTATCTGAATCCTATACTCACACTGGAGATACTGTAGTGCCTGCACCCTGCTTCTGGGAAGGCCCTTGGCCACTTACATTGCTCCCTCATTTTTTTTAAATGCCTGCATCCAATGCCATTCCAATTGATACTATCTTAGGAAAACCTTGATTGCTCTCCTGCAGAAATTACTTGGTATATTTTGAAATTTATTTTCATGTTCTTGAAAAAGTAATGGATGTAATTTTGTGTATATTTTCATGTTTTTACTCATTTGTTCATCCCTTAACTCATTTATTTTGGTTCTTTTGAGATAAGACTTCAAGCATTTCATACTGCCTTTGAACTCTGAACTTCTGTTCCTGTCTTCACCAACAAATGGCTAGAATTACAGGCAAGGACATCTGTGCTTGGGCTAGGAAATGCCCAGAACTTAATACATGTTAGGCTAGTGTTTGTCCAGTTGAGCTATATTCCAATCAGCTTATTTATTTTATATCTACCTCCCAGTGGCTAACTACCCTATGAATGTAAGCTTCAGGTAATCTGGCCTATGAATGTCAATTCTGAACAACCTCTACATTTTAGAGTCACTTGAGTCACATGGTAACACATGAACTGTCCTTAAAAACTTCATTGTGATTGGGTTACCTCACTCAGGATGATATTATAAAAAAAACACACATGGTATGCACTCTCTGATAAGTGGATATTAGCCCTGAAGATCAGAATACACAAAGTACAATCCACAAGCCACAAGAAACTCAAGAAGGAAAACCAAAATGTGGATACTTCATTTCTTCTTAAAAGGGAGAACAAAATACCCATGGAAGGAGTTGCAGAGACTAACTATATGGAGCAGAGGCTAAAGGAAGTACAATCCAGAGACTGTTCCATCTGTGAATCCTTCCCATATTCAATCATCAAATCCAGACACTATTGTGGATGCCAGCAAGTGCTGACTGACAGGAGCCTGATATAGCTGTCTCTTGAGAGGCTCTGACAGTACCCGATTAATACAGAAGTAGAGGCTCACAGCCATTCATTGGACTGAATACAAGGTCCCCAATGAAGGAGTTAGAGAAAGGACCCAAGGAGCTGAAGGGTTTGCAGCCCCTTAGGACAAACAACAATATGAACTACCTAGTACCCTCAGGGCTCCCAGGCACTAAACCCCCAACCAAAGAGTACACATGGTGGGACTAATGGCTGTACCAGCATATGGATAGTAGAGGATGGCCAAGTCAGTCAGCAATGGGAGGAGAGTCCCTTGGCCCTGTGAAAGTTCTTTGCCTCAGTGTATGGGAATGCCAGGGCCAGTAAGCAGGAGAGGGTGGGGTGGTAAGCAGGGGTAGGTGGGAAAGTGGTTTGTTTTTGTTTTTGTTTTGTTTATTTTTTTCATTTTTTTTTGGAGGGGAAACTGGGAAAGGAGTTATCACATGGCATCTAAATAAAGAAAATATCTAATAAAAATAAATAAATAATAAAAAACTTCATTGTGAATGAATACAAATTCAAGCACTGGCAGTTGGGACTCTTATTTTAAAAATATTTTATTTATTTACATCCCAAATGTTACCCCCTTCCTGGTCCCTCTTCCCAGAGTTCTTCACCTCCTCCCCTTCGTCTCTGATACAGTGTTCCCCCTACACCTGGACATCCTACTTCCCAGGGCGATTAAGTCTCTACAGGTTACAACTCATCCTGTCCCACTGAGGTCAAAAAAAGGCAGTCCTCTGTAACATATGTGCTGGGACCTCAGACCAGCCCATGTATGTTCTCAGTCTCTGTGAGCTCCCAGTCGTCTGGGTTAGTTGATAATGTTGTTCTTCCTATAGGGTTGGCACTGCCTTCAGCTCCTTCAATTCTTTCCCTAACACTTCCATAAGGTTCTCTGACAACAATCCAATGGCTGGCTTTAAGTTTCTGCATTTGTCTCAGTCAGCTGCTGGTAGAGCCTTTCAGAGGATAACCGTGCTAGGCTCCTTTATGCAAGCACAACATAGCATCAGTAATAGTATTAGGATATGATGCCTGACTATGGGATGTATGGATCTCAAGTAGGGATGTCACTGGATGGCCTTTCCTTCCTTCTCTGTTCTCTTTTTAACCCTTCATTTCTTTTAGACAGGAATGATATGGGTCAAAAATTTGGAGGGTGGGTTGGTGTCCCATCTCTCCAGTCGGGGGCCTGTCTAACTCCTGGAGGTGTTCTCTTCAGTTTCCATCTCCTCACTATTGGGCATTTCAGCTAAGGTCACCTACATTGAGCCCTGAGGCTTCTCACATCCCAGGTCTCTGAGACTTTCTGGAGGTTTCCCCCACCCCCAACCTCAACACCAACAGTTGCGTATTTCAATTAATTTTCCTGGACCTCTGGGCTTCTCTCCTGTCTCCCCAATATCTGATTCTGTCCCTCTTTCTCCACCCCCTTCCTTCGCCACTCATGACTATTTTGTTCCCTCTTCTAAGAGGAATTGAAGTATTCTCACTTGAGCCTTCCTTCTTGTTTAACTTCTTTGGGTTTGTGAGTTGCAGCATAGATATTCTGTAATTTTCAGCTATATTCACTTATCAGTGAGTTCATATACACGCATATCCTTTTGGGTCTAACTTAACTCACTCAGCATTATATTTTCTAGTTCCATCCATTTGTCTCCAACTTTCATGATGTCCTTATTTTTAATAGTTGAATATTATCCAATTGTGTAAACGAGCCACATTTTTGTATCCATTCTTTGGTTGAGTAACATTTGGATCGCTTCCAGAATAGAACAATCTCTTGATTTTTAGAGATGTTCTAATTGAATACAGAAGACATGGGACTGATATGCTGAGATTTCTGTAGTGAGCTATAATATAGAAAACTAGGCGTCACCATTCTCAGTGTTTAGTTATAAATATTCTTTGCTGAATCACTTTTGCTATATTGATTTGCTGTACTGTTATGCTCAATGTCTCCAAGTCAAATTTCAGCATCTCCATGAAAGAGACTTGGCTGTTTTGGTTCAAGATTTTGTGGGTAATGAAAGCAATGTTTTCCCTAAATATAATCAAACAATATAAAAAAATATAATACTGGATACAAACTTAAGTTATCACATTAAAGTGTTTGAATATACTAATATACTATTGATAATTATAGCATCAAGAATACTAGAAATAATATAACTAATTGCTATTCAAAGAAATAACCAGGTGTGAAAAGATGATGGATCAGTGTGTAAAAGTGATTGCTGCCGAGCCTGATGACTTCAGTTTGATTACTTGTACTCACATAGTGAAATAAGAAATGGCATGAGCAAGTTGTCTTCTGAAATGCACGTTAAGAACCATGATAAGTGAGCACACACACACACACACACACACACACATACACACATATACACACACACACATACACACACATACACACACATACACACACATACACATACACACATACACATACACACATACACACACACATACACACATATACACACACACACATACACACACATACACACACACACATACACACACACATACACACATACACATACACACACACACAAAACAGATAGATTATGAACAATATTCTATAAAATAGATAAAATAAATAAATATATTTCTATAAAATAGAAATAAAAAATATTGCTAACCAATCTCTACCTTGCTAGATCCCAGTAATAACCAAGGCTGTTGCAAAATGTCCTAGGTTGACAAAAGAGTTCTTAATATCAAGAACAAATGTGAATGGAAGAACATATGTATCTCATTTAAGTTCCATTAAGGAACTTTTGCAAATTATGAGATGTGACTAGACTCCAGAAATTTCTTTCACAGCTGCCTTAGTTGGAAATAGAACAACTTGTGCTCATATTCCTTGTGTAAAATGCTCTTGAAATTTTATTTTCTTGACCAACTCCATTTGTCTCTAATCTGTGTGGTTTAAGCTCAGTAATTGAATGTATCCAACCACCAAGTTCCTAACTCCATCTGTTTTCTCCCCTCTCCTATTTATTTGTGTTTCCTTTCCTTTGAAACTCTGTCATCTTTTAGAGAGAAATGAAAATGCCCTTAACTTTGAACACATAAAGGATTCTCTGGAGAGGGGTTGGAGACATAGCTGGCTGAACAAGTACTTGCTTAATATGCATGGGACCTTGAGTTCAAACCTCAGGTACTGAAAACTAAAATGTAAGAAATCTGATCAGTGGGTCTTGGGAGATAGTAATGTGGAGATGGTCTTTGTTGCCAGAGTCTCATCCCTGGTTTCCACATGGTAGAAAGAGAGACTAGACTGCAACGTACTGTCTTGCGATCTCCATACAAGCTCCACAGAGCATGGTTTTCTCCAAACTAAATAATTAAATGTAATTTGAAAGAGTAAAAAAAAAAATCTCTGAAGAAATTTTCAACTGTAAGTAGTTTGAGCAATTAGTAGTCTTTATTGCTTAGAGTGGATTGGTAGGTGTTATCAATGCCCACATGCTACATATATGAAAATTTGTGAAGCAAACACATTCCCTACAATGAAGAGGGGTCTGATAGCAGCCAACATACAAGCACGCTTGTCCTTTGGTGACTACCACTATCATTATGTAATTGTCTTCTGTCTCCTCTCCACATAACTCCCCTTTCAACAGTTTTCTAGTTCCATAATCAAATCTCTTCCTGCAGCACTGGGAACATTTTCCCCTTGCCATTAACACCTATCTTTACATATATTAATAAATAAAAAATATAAGACTCGGAAATAAATATACCTGATAGTAAATATTTACTTAATCAGTCATTAGCTATACAATTGAATTAATCTTTCTGAACCTGAACACCTTCATCTATAAAGGAAATAATATGACTTGAAGAATGAAATGAATTAAAAGAATTAAATCAATACAGTGGTAGAAATTCTTCGCTAAGAAAGAACTCAACATGATGTGCTAATCCAATTGTCACTGGTTATTTAATTCAACCAGTTCACCTACTTTAAGGAACGGAGGGTATATTCATACACTCAGTATTCTGAGGGTGACCTTATACCTGATATTCACAGGAGCTACAATCATCTGTAAACTTATGTATCAGCTCTAGCTCAAATGTTCGACATATATAGAAGACATTAAATAAAGGTAGAATCTAATGTGATTTTGGTTGGCTTTATTAAAAAAAAAAAGCAAATTAAGCAAAATTATACTATGACCATAGCAATCCTGCAGAAATATGGAACAAAGGAGGATGGGGTGAGAGGTGAAAGAGAGAAACTTCTGGCAAGCCAAGAACAAAGGTCACTCATGCACATGATCACATGATCATATACTTTTGTCTTTTCCCACTTCCTCACAGCAATTTCTTAAATAAAATTTAAAAAAAAAATCTATAGGATGTTGAAGATTGTCCAGGAACTTTGGAAAGCTCATTTTGCTATGTCATTTAAAAACCTATTAAAAAACTGATAGACCTTGTGACTTTTCTGTACCACTTTTTTCATATGTGTTAAAACTGAACATTACTTTTCATAGAATTTTGGGTGAGTATAGACCTTCTTGCCAATGAATCTATTGATTATTTAATCAATGACTTCATCCATCGCAGATGGCCACTGAGTGTAAAAGTAACTTAGCAGCTCATGCATGAAGACTTCTTTTGTCACCTCAGTTTTCTTGTTACACACATTTTTATGGACTGCTTATAGCAAGCAAGGGATGCGTTGCTTGATCATTATTGTGAGAGATATTGGTAAATGTAACAACAAAATGAGCTTCAGAAGGTTAGTGCTCTCTACTATGTCAATTCATCAGATGTACTATTGGATGCCCATGAGACAATTGGTCAGCATGTATAAGTATATTTCTAGCACCATAGGGCCTTCTGTATTTCATGTCATTCTATAGGAAGATGGTTAAAAATTAATTGCTCTCCTCATCGAACTAACTAGGCTATTTGCAGTATGAAATTTTTGGAACTTGTAATTTTACGATTATCATATTGTCATTTATCTTATTTGCTATGTCTACGACTTTTAAGAACCTTCTCCATCTCTATAATATTAACAAGTAAAACAATTCTAACTTTAAATTTCATTAAGTATATATAAAAAGCTTTTTTCATTTTGCTTGCATTTCAGACACATTGGATAGTTATTTGCTTTATAAAACAATATTTTATTCAATCCCTATAGTTCTGATTTTATAGTAATATTAATCATGCTATTGTCATAAAAGTCAACAATCTTTAAATATAAATTGAATAATAAAATCTTTAAATGAAATGTTCCTAGAAGACATTTAATATTTCAAAGTAGCTAAAATTCAAGAAAATTGCCTAATTTATGAAGTTTCAGATAAATTAATTTTTAATACAATTACCTACTTTTCATTTATAAATAATTGATCATATTTAATTTTGTTACTCAAGAATACACAGATAATGGTGATATTTCATTTCATTTCAATGCTGCAATATATTTCATTCAAAATTGACTTTGCAGTAATTGAAAATAACTTTGCATTGAGTTTATCTTTCAACAAACTCAGTAATGAATTATTTTTCCTAGTGGGTTTTAGAACCTTGTTGTTGTTGTTGTTGTTGTTGTTGTTAATTAGGTAAGTTCAAATTTGGTTGCTATATTTGGTTGGTTGGTCAGATTGCACCTCTGTTTTGGTGTCCTCTTTATGATGTTGAGTTACAACAAAGTTTATTAAATGATAGTTCTCTCTTGCTCATCAACTCTTATTGAGAATAAATGCTGTGAATATCTGCTTAATGTGTCACATCTGTGACTTTTGCTTTTTCCTCTTTTATTTTCTTTGCAGGATTACCTCTGCACCATATGATATTAAATATAGGCTCTTGATTTATGGTTGTTGTGATGAGAAAGTTATAAGGATTTTAGATTCTGAGTGCATGCTTAAATATTAAAATAATAATATAGTTCTGCATTCTTCCAAAAGCTCTATTTATAGATAATGGAATCACATGTGTTGCATACTGCTCCTACAGAATGTGGTTAACCTTTCCTGAAGCAAAGTGCTTGGCTTTCAGGAGGTAGGATAATAAGTGCAGTTCTATATTTAGCATTCCCACTCCTTTTAGTCCCCTTCCTCTGTCCACATTTTATCCTCTGCCAATGCACAACCAGGTATGGTAGGAGAAAGATTATTAAGCTTTCTTCTTTAGACGCTGTATTAAGTGGGTGGCAGAATGAATCCAAAATTCTATCCCTAATTCTACTTATTATCCCATATTTAAACACCTGGCGTCTCAGAATACAGCCGGAGACTCTTAGGCAGAGTACATGAACTGTGAACCAGCTCATGGTACAATTATATAGGACTTTGATTTCCTACCTTGAGTCCAACGGTAAAGGAGTACAACACTCACACAATTCCCTTTAGGAGGAATTTATAGACAGGTAAGAAGTGGTGGGCTTTCCCTCTCTCTCACTAGAAAAGGGGGCAGCACCTGTTGTCTGAAATGAAGCTGCATATAAAACCCAATGAAAATCACCAAAAAAATATGTTTGCGTGGTGGAAGTCATCTGGCATCCTGATTTTCCATGGCTGCCTGCTGGACTGCAAATTGTTGCCCTTGTCATGTTGCTGTAGGCTCTTTACACAAGAGCAGCATTATTGCTTCATAAATGGAATTTCAAGTCGAGGTATGAGTCTGATGGCTGTAATCTGCCAGGGTAACTTAGAAATGGAAGTCTGGCTGGAGTGGTCTGATCTGCAAGTAAAGGTAAAGAAAGGTAGCAAGAAATACAGACTGCTTCCTTCATCTGGTAAGACATGAAAATGAAATGGGAGCATCTTCATCTGGTGCTAGTCCCCAGTGGCCAAGGACTTCAGGGGCTCTAGGAGCTATGAAAGAAGCTTGCCTGAAATAACGTACCCAAAAGGTGAGGGATTTTGCTAGAAAGAAATTTTAGACTTTCTGCTGAGTTCATAAAACAGGAGAGGATATAAATTGTCATGCAGGACTAACATCGCAGAGCTAGAGAATGAAGTGAAAATCTATACAGACACAGGAGGAAGAGTGGGGGGAAGGGCATTCCAAGAACTCAAACAAACAAACAAACAAACAGTAAAATATAAAGGTAAACATAAAGGTAACATAAAGTAAAACATAAAGGTAACATATACCGAAATGGAAATATCCACAAGAGAAGTCAAACTTTGCATCGTATCAGTGAGGGGGAGCATTAAGAGTAAAATTTTAAATCGCAATAATTTAAGAAAAGGGGAAATAAAACACTTCTTTGTCCTTTGCCTTTGTTTCTCCAAGTTGTCTCCCCTGGGGTCATTCCTGTGTAAAGCATAGGTAGAAGGAAATGTAGAGGAGGAATAGAGAAGTTATATGAATAGAAAATTAAATAAGCTTTGTGTCTCTTTTTGTTTTGTACACAGGCCTATAAACTGCCACTCAGGCCTGGCAAGAAGAGCCCTGAGAGTAGAGTTTGAAGAGACAAGTAATCTAGATGCTACAGGGTGCATTGCGGGCACTCGTGTAGGTAATCATCTGTGACTACAGTTTATAGTCCAAGTAATCTCAAAAATATTTACTATGGTAAGACTTTGTGTTATTTTCTCACTTCCAGTTTATGCTACATTTAGTGATACTGCTTGTCTTCATTTTGAAAATATTACTGCATGCTAACCTTCAACCCTGAGTCTAGGACTGAGGCCTATACTGTAAGCCAAAAATAGCAGTACAGGAACTCAGCCTGTAGACACACTAAATGCAAAAACAACTACATACTTAAGGTTGGCATTCCTTAAATGGAGTTTACCCATTGGTAACACGGTAGCTGTGGCTATTAATGTCTGGATTAAACTTCTTTCTGTATATAATTTTCTCTGCAATGGCTATCAAACTTAGAATCAACCTGTGCCTTATTTTTATGTAAACCCAAAGTCGTGTCCAATAATTTGGACTACTATATATGTTTCTCTTTTACATTTGAGACAGTGAAAGAAGTTAACAAGACACAGGAATGACCTTGTGATTGGTGAACAGAATCAAACAATGACTATCCTTCCAGAAATCCTTATATCATGAATACTTCATGTGATAAAGAGCTGGCATATTTAAGTTCTTTGCAAGTTGCCTGGTATGAAGATGGACATACTGGAGATGTATGTTTATTATATGACAGATAAGTTAATAATGATATGGGTGTGTCATAGGACATTAAGAAACCAGCATAGTTTGAGAGCAACTGAACACCAACATGGCCAGATGGTCACCCTACTCTGGATACTTCCGTAAGGGGGTGCACCTTTGCCAGAATTTCACATGTCACTTCTCTTTATTATATAAGACATCACTTGGAAATTCTTCAGAAATTTTTTAATCTCAATTTCATGATGTCTGAATTATTAGCTGTGAAAATGCTAAGACTTTGTGTGATTTTGCATTATTTCATTTATTCAGTAGAATTAGCTAAATGCTGATTATTAGAAAGACCAATGCAAATGGTTTATGTATATTCCTGTGTCTCTTGTTATTTAAACATGTAATGAGATCAACTATGGAACACCTACTGACAAAGGTTTATCTTATATTACATTTCACACACAGGAAAGAATATTTGGTTCAGTGGTAACATTCCTCTGAAGAATAGTAGTTTTGGTTTTTG
Organism: Montemys delectorum; assembly: GCA_019843815.1. Classification (NCBI taxonomy): domain Eukaryota; kingdom Metazoa; phylum Chordata; class Mammalia; order Rodentia; family Muridae; genus Montemys; species Montemys delectorum. Next base: position 17,605 of record JADRCD010233370.1, on the reverse strand, counting down.
TTGTTGTTGTTGTTGTTGTTGTTGTTGTTGTTGTGTGTGTGTGTGTTGTTTTTTCCTCTGACTCTATGTATTCAACTGTACCTCAGCTTTCTCTAGAAAAAGAACGTCTCTGTGTTTTAGTATGAGAGTGAACATCTATTGTCTTGTTACACAGTATTTTATAAAGACAAGTCTCTCTTAAGAGGATATGTAACAGAGAGCTTAGCCGTATTAAGCCTTCTCAGTGTTAAACAGGATGACACAGCAACACTGCAGCACTGGGAAAACTTATAATCACTGTGTACTAAGTACACATCTAAGAGGCATGAAGACTTCTGTCCAAAGCTGCAGAAAATAGACACCAGGAAAAGCCAAGTTATACTTTTGGAAATGAAGGTATTCATATTTTATACCAAATGTTTACAATATTTCATTAATATAATCCTTTTGAATAGAATAAATAAGATGTGTTGCTTATATACACCTGAAAAATATACAAAAAATAAAATTGTATTCATATCTTACTAGCTTTTTGCAGCGAACTGTACTTCCTTTTTACCTATGGTTGCTTTGGGGTAATAATGTTCCTGTCCTATCCTTGGAGAAGCCTTGGGAAGCATTTTCATTTCAGAAATATGATCTGTGCAGTTAATCTCATGATTACATGTGGTTTGTTAGAAACATCTTGGTGGTGACTACCAGCCATCAGACAAAACTTTGTTATTGGATATCTTTCGTGTTCTTTGGTAATAAGAACTTCTCTAAGACAAGCTAATATTTACTTTGTACATGGTTATGAGGAAGCAGCACAAGATTGTGTAATAGTGCACCCCCTCTCTTTGGGTTTCTACTTCAATTGTCTTAGCTCTCTGGTTAAGGTATTGTTTTAATTTCTTTTGCCAAATATTATATAGGTCTTTTTCTTGAGATCTTTACAACATTAATGTGAAAGTTTGTATGACTGAATTTAGAATAAATATGTTTACTGTAAAATATAAGGCAAACTGATCATCCTGAAAATAATGATTTTTCAATATTATCATTATTAACGGTCATTTCAGAGGAAGAAAAAAATATTTTCCCTTCCTTTCTATATAAAATAACATTGTTTTAATTGTGTTTTTATGGTAATGGAAAATGCACTAAATTTTATTTGCAGAGAGTTTTCCTTCAGTTTTACAATATTGTGTTCCCTACGATTTTAAAATGTATACTCTTTTCAGGACATTATATTCACAGGTGTCTTATTTTTTCAAATGGCTAGAAAACTGTTTAGACAGATAAGAAATGGGGCGAGGAAATGGCTGAATGGGTAAAGCTCTGTAAACTTGAAGGGCTGAGTTGAGATCATTGGCACCCATGTAAGAACGCCAAGTTTGAAAGGCCACACCAGAAATTCCAGTATGGAGAAATAGAAAAAGATTCTGGAGATCTACTGTTCAACCAGACTAGCAATTTGCTCAGGTACAGATTTAGTGAGAAACCCTGTCTCAAAAATTAAGGTAGAACTGGGTAGTGGTGGCGAACACCTTTAATCCCAGCACTTGGGAGGCAGAGGCAGGCAGATTTCTGAGTTCGAGGACAGTTTGGTATACAGAGTGAGTTCCAGGACAGCCAGGGCTACACAGAGAAACCCAGTCTTGGAACAAACAGAAAGAAAAAAAATTAAGGTAGCGAGATGGGGGAAAATACCCAGTGATGATCTCATGTGGGTGTGTGGGCTGACTGACACACAAACAAAAGGGACATGTGTAATGTGAAAACATTCGAAATATGTAGAGACCAAATGATTTATACTTTGTGGTCAATATCAGTTTTTAGTGCTGTGAAATTATATGAAAATCTTAAAATACAAATATCCCAGGTTATTTTGTGATAATGTGCTTATGGCAATAATTTTATAAACATTTCGAGAATTTATTACATTTTCCTCAGTTTAGCTCCATAAAATTAACACAATGTTTCCTTGGTCCAATTAGAAACTTCTTCTGATTTGGAAGGTTTTGAAAATGAATTTTCTTTCCTAACTGATATACTGAAAGAAGAATATTGCCCTTGAAATTATACTTGTACATAAGGACAATTTTAGGTGAAGTTAACATTATTGAAACTAAAGCAAAGTGATGGAAAAGAGTTGTGTCTTTGGCATTGCGCTGCCCTTCAGAGAAATCAAAAGCCTGGACAGCTCTCTGCTTGTCTGTACCAGTGAACGTGGCCATTACTACTTTTGATCCATTTATTCATCTTTAACTGATGCATAGAATCGTGCGTGCTTTTAGGTATTCCGTGATGTGATGTTCTAGTGTATGTGATTTAGTCAAGCTAATAAATTTAGCTATCACTTCACCAATTTATCTTTCATTGTAGTTAGTTTCTGAAAGGGAGATTTCTGATGCTTGTAAAAGAATCTCTCTTAATGCAAATGTAGAATAGTGACACGCTACTGTCATGAGTGTTGAGTGTTTTCATGGGTTTTTAATCAAAAGTAAGTGCTATAAAGCCCAAGACTATATCGGTTCATCCATTTAAAATTCAAACAAATAAATAACCTCTAGGTATGATAATGGACTCAGCCGGATTATTATTAAATTCCCCTAAGAGCATCAGGAGGAATGAATGTTAATGCATTTAATTGCTTTAGCATTCACACTCCTGACATGCGGAATTTAGACCAATTTTAAAGTTGAGCACAGATAGATATTACTCAATAGAATAAAGTCACATCTATCTATCTACTGATCTATCTATCTATCTATCTATCTATCTATCTATCTATCTTTTTAATCTATCCTAAAGTAATATTCTGAAAATCATATCTGTATCCTTGCTATTTTCTTAGGAAATTAATCTTTCATTTAGAAACAGTATAATGTAAATTTTTTTTTCAGATTTTAACTCAATATATAGACCTTGATCATATTGTTGCCATGAAGAAGTTCCCTATTTCTAGCCAGTTATATTTATTTGTTCATGATTTTGAGAACAAAATATTTGTTAAATTAGTATATTCTGTACTGAAGCCTTTGGGGTAAGTCACTGCTTAGAAATGTCATCTTGAGGTTTACTCTACTCCAGCACTCGCCTGGCTTCCATTCTCTTCATTGAAATTTGTGTGCTGTCTGTTTTGTGATAACCTATTACTAAGTGGTAGCAGCTGTCTACGGAAAACTTCTTATTACATTTTTCTAACCTCTCTTTAAGATCTTAATACTCATATATGATTTTGCCAGTGGGCAACTGGGGTAGTGATGAGTGGTATACTTCCCATTTCCACCTCTTTATTTCTAGACCTGTGACTCTCGACAGTAGATGAAATGAAATCATATATTGGACACTTGGGAAAAGTATGTACTGCCTTCTTGAGAGTGATGTCTCAAGTCTACAAGCTATTGCCAACTACTTGTCATTGTAAGGGCATCTTCAAAAGACAGTTCTGAATTCTCTCAAGCCAGGTGCTTCAATGATGGGGAACATGGTAAGAGCAGTGTGTTCCAGAAACACATTCCCAGGGCTGTACTTTGGTGGCTTCACACTAAGTTATTTGAAAACAAAGCAAATGCTGTGTAGAATATAATGTCATCTAAGACATTTTTAAACTCTATATACAGTCATTGAGCCAAAGCACCACAGGTAGAAAAGGCAAATTCATACTCAAAATAAGTATGTCATAGTAAGGACAAAATGTTTTTCTGCCCACAGTAGGTGTGGTCCACATAATCCTCCTGCTCCTAGGTTAACTGATTAGTCCCATAGAAAAATGACACTCTATCAGTTCAGTGTTTGGTCTCTGTTGCTTATAGATCTGGTCTTCACTAGTTCTGCCACGGGGAGTCAAAGGCAGTCTGTGAGTAACCTCTATGTCTCTGTCCTTAGCAACGAGCCACTTTATTCATATGATAATTGGACAGTGACTAGCACAGCTAGCCTATTACTTACATTTTTCTCATTGCCATGACAAAATACCTGACAAGAAACCAATTAAGGGAGGTTTACTTTGGTTTACAGTTTTAGGGAACAAAGTCTGTTTTCCTGCAATAGCTTTGGGAAAGAACTGCAATAGATGTGGGAGGCAAATGACCACACTGTATTCATGAATACACATCATGAAGCATTTCGGGAAGGCTATAAAACTTCGAGACCCATTCTGATTGACGTAGTTCTTTGGATGAAGTGTCAAATCCTAAAGGCTCCACAATCTACCAAAGCTGTAGAAATCCGAGAAATAAGATTTTAAACACACAGGCTGATGAAGAGTACTTCGTATTGAAGCCACGACAGCTTCAAAAATACATTGACAAGTACCCACAGACCAGGCTGAGCTTTTGAAAGCGTCATTGAGGTCCTCTTCTGCTGAGCTCACTTTTTAGTGCTGGTTTGTGTGGAACATTAATATCTTCACCTCCTTTTTTCCATTGATGTCTACCCATACACCTGTTCTCCAAATGTGCTTCTCATCAATTTTTCAATAATGCTTTATTCCTTGCCAAAACTTTTACATTTTATGACATTTATTTCTGCATAGTATTCACACTCCAAATATGATCAAATGCAGTGGACAATAACTATGTCCCAAACTGAATTTTATGATGTCTTGACACTTCATCTACCAAAACCTTAGTCTGTTATGTTTGAATTCAGCTTCACTCAACTTTTTAGAACAAAGAAGGGAAGTAGCTTAATATTTTGACAATATTTGACATGAAGTGCCTCTAGGGTCTATGACCAGTATAATCCTGGTTTACTTCTCAAGTCATAGCAGTCCAAACTTTATACTTTGTATTTTCAGGCATGCTAGTCTATATTCCCACCACAAGGATCTCTGACTATGACATTCTGGGGTTTCCCTGCATACCAAATTTTTCGTGGCTTTGCAGAAAATGAATTCTAAAAATGCATATGGTCAGGTTTATTACAGTATTACTTATATTTCTGGATGACAATTTTCTGTCACTTTTCTTAACATACCTAACAAATGAAACCTAAGAGAAAAAACATTTAGGCACAAGGTTCGTGAGATATAGAGTTAATGATGATGTCTTTTGCTTGTAAATCATAGTTTCTGATTTTGTGTTTTGATTGATGAGTTCTTTCTGTAGGTATTACCTATATTTTTCCTTTTCTATTATTTCCATGTTTCATTGTTGTTTGCTTGCGAGAGAGAGAGAGAGCAGGGAGCTGGATGAGTAGGGAGGTAGGAAGGTTCTGTAAGGATTAGTGTGGGGGGGAACCAAGTTCAAAATATAGTTACTTAAAAAGAAATAAAAATTAAACAAGCAGTGCGAACTGCATCAGACCATCCCTAATAGAACATAACTGATCCAGATTTGGAAGATGTGAACTGTTTTATAGGTTAATGTTTTTGAGGTCATTTTGTATTCTGTGCTTCATGAGAGTTCCTTGGAAACAAATATTATGCTATTAATATAAATGTTGTAATGTAAATTTTGAAATGAAGTCTGGAAGATTTACACAATGAAAACACTTTTAACATCTCAAGAATACGTTGTCTTAACTTATTTTACCTGGAAATATTACTCTCACAGTAATGGAGATCAGAGATTAGATTCCTTCTTTTCATGCATAAAGAATGCTACATTTATTAATTAATAATTAAGAGCAGGCTCACCTCTATACGCTAGTGAGCACTGAGATGTAGTAAACAGAAGTGAATAAGCAGTCTTCTGAAAAGCCCTCTTTTATCAGGTAACATCTTGAAAGCCTTGAAGTGGTTAATTGATTGATTAGCAGTTTCAAACAGCAGTTTTTGAGGTGATAAATATTCTATGACCCAGCTATAGAACAAGCAGAGAGTGATTTAAAAACTAATTAACATATGCTTCAGGATCTGATGAATTTCTGTGTCCTTTGTGTTGTTTTGTGCTTCTATTTCTTATCTTTGTCTGAGCCCCCACATATTTTCCTCTTCTATTTCTTTTATTTTTTTTTTAAAATGAATAAAACAAAAATGCAGATTTTTAAAATTATTATTCCCTATTAGCACGATCTGAGATAAAAAGAATCAGGCTTGGATATTTGGCTATCCCGAGCACAGCAGGCAAAACAAAAATTTTTCATTTTTCCCTCATTTCAGTAGGGAACATTGTTAAATTGATACTTTTTATAGAGACAGAATAGAAAGGATCTGGGATATGAGAGATCTTAAACAATGAACAAATCCATCAGTAACAGATTTACACATATATCTACTTGGTAGAGAACTAAGAGCAATTTCCCATATTCTCCATCAGAAGCAAAGTTCTTGATGTTTATTTAACTTTTTCCTCTGTATGTTTTACAAAATGACATTATATATTGTCTTCAGCATTGAACTTCAAAACTGAACACTGACATTTTGACTACAGTAAATAAATAACTTTTCATTACTAAATTTAGATGGAACTTTTGGTGGTTTGAATATGCTTGGCCCATGGGCAGCTGCACTTTTAGCAGATGTGGCCTTATTGGAGGAGGCTTAGCCTTGTTAGAGGAAGTGTGTCTCTTTGAGGTCCCGTATATATGCTCAATTCTGGCCAGTGTGATCCATCCCCCTGCCTGGCTGTCTGCTGACGTCAGTCTTCTCTTGACTGCCTTTGGATCAAAATTTAGACTTCCCAGTACCATATCTGCCTGAACACTGCTATGCTTCCCACCATGACAATAATGGAATGAATCTCCGAGACTGTACGCCAGCCCCAATTAAAGGTTTTTCTTTATAAAGAGTTATCTTTGTCATGTTGTCCCTTCACAGCAATGAAACCCTAAGCAAGACAAAACTTCAAGTGGCCTAGGGACATTTTACCCTGCTTAAAAGTGTGGTGGCGCACGCCTTCAATCCCAGCACTTGGGAGGCAGAGGCAGGCGGGTTTCTGAGTTCGAGGCCAGCCTGGTCTACAGATTGAGTTCCAGGACAGCCAGGGCTACACAGAGAAACCCTGTCTCCAAGAAACGAAAACTAAACAAAAAAAGTGTTCAGAAATTAATGCGGCCTGTGTGAATCTTCACTGTAGAACATGCTATTAGTTTGCTGTTCAGACAAGAACAAAGAAGAGGCAAAAAAAAAAAAAAAAAAAAAAAAAAAGAGAGAGAGAGAAAACTTGCTGTCTGATGATTTATCCAAGGCATACCTAAAATTACATTTGTACAAATATGACAGCATCTTGAAGTAGTATTCCAGAAGATCTACTGAGAAGTATGTTATATATGCATATAACATTGAAATATGATACCATCTTAAGTTGATTGCTATGATTTTATTTTCTTCATTTTGCATTTGTTTTAAATCCCTCTTTTCCCAGCTCTTAGGATTCATAAAGGCCAACCTACAGAGGGTCCGCACATTAATTTATTAATAAAAAAGTATATGTTTTACTACAAAACTTCCATTCATTTACAAAAGCTAGTAAATGTTAATCCCCCCTTTTTTTTTTTTTTTTACCCTCTTCTGACAGCCTAGCATTCAGATACTAAATATCGCCTACAGAATGATGTGTTTAAAAGTTGCTCTAAGAGCATTTAATAGGAGCTGGTGTACACATAGCAGGTTGGATTTACGTGAGCTGAAGTAGGTTTAGAAGATGGGGCTAATGGTAGGTGTGCAGGTCCTTGGATATAACCACGATCCTTGAATTGGGGCATCCCAATTTCTCTCTCTTCCTTTATCTCCTTGAATTTTCTATTTCATGATCCAATCATTGTCTTTTTTTTTTTTTTTTCCCAGTGAGAGCCCCAAAGTAGCGTGTGTTCTGCCTGCATGTACTGAAACCTCTAAAGCTATGAGTAGAAAAAAATCATAATTTTTTCATTACAAATTATCTTTAGTGTTTCATAACAGTTTTAAAAGTCTGACTGAAGTAACAGGGAAATATTTTTGAAGTGGCTCCTGTTAGTTTTTCAACTCAAGTTTGTGTTGGTGGCCTGTGAACCAGTCCATCTCTCCAATTTTTCTGAAAAGTGTTGCTTTTTGTTTTATTTTCTTTGACAGGCTTGATTAAGATACTATTCCTTTCCTTTCTTTTTCTTTTTTGTACTGCTCATTTTGTGAATTTTCTTTATTCAACATATTCCCTATTTGTTTTCTGTGTATATCATACACATTTTCACTGGATGTGGGCTTCATCTCATGTATGAACTCTGAAAATATAGCATTCTCATTCCTTACAGTCAATTCTATGTTTATTTCAAAGAGAGTTTGTGACTTTGATTTTATTTGAAAACCTTTACCTTGTATTGCATTAACAATAGTGTTTGCCTGCATTTTTGAACTTTAAAATTTTACACAAGTTTTAAATTCACTTAACAGAGAACGAATTGAAATATATATCCAGTATCATATAATTCATATGGCTACATATTTTTCCTGGTACCACTTTACCTGTTTGTAATAAAAATTTAATTTAAAAATTAATTATTAAAAAATTGAAGACAGAATGTTACAGAAATACTGCATTTATTTATTTTAAATACAAGTAATTGAAATGTACACTCTAAAGGCAAATAAAGTGGAAATATTTCAAGTTGTTATCATTGATTATTAATAATGGTTTTTATTTTATTAAAAATATTGTTATTTGTTTTCTTGAGATTGAGACTCATTGAGTAGCTCAGAGATTTCTCAGACTTGTGATTCTCCTTGACCTAGTGCCATAGTTTTAAGTTCATATTGCAGAGATGATAAGATTACATTATTATACTTGATTCTTGTCGTTAAATTGATATAACAATATATATGAATACAAGTATACATATACATATACACATATACATATATACATGAATGTGTACTTGTGTACACATATGACAATCATAACTAAATAAATTAAATAATCATGTTAAAAATATATACTGGTGAAATTTTTGTCGATGTAAGTTTATTTAATTGATTTTATTTAAATAAAAGGAAAAAATGTATATATCCAAAGAGATTTAAAAGCATAAAAATAAATTATAATATACTGACTTTCTAAGAAATCTAATTCAGTAAACTGTTAGCAAGAACACTATTTTAAAGAACAAGTAAGATATTAAAACAGAGAAGATATTTGATGATTTTATTATCAACTTAAATGTGAGCTGATATAAAAGTAATTATAACTTTTAAAGCAGTGCTTATCTTTTGAAGTGTTTCCTGAAGTATTTATAGATGAAATGATATAATGCCTGGGATTTGTTCCAACAAACATAGGAAGATGAAGGGAATGGGCTGGGTGCAGAGATGACACAGTTTAACCAGCAGTTGGTTGTTCAACTTTGTAGTTGTATACAGAGCTTCATTATGTTATTTTTATTGTATTTTTTGTTTTACCCTTGTGCATGTGCAGTGGATTTATTAAAAATTATAGGAGAACAAATATATTACAGAATCATAAGGGATATCTGAAGCAAAATTAATAAGCTTCCCTGGAAGCATAAAGATATTATTTAATCAAGTACTGTGGAAGATAAATTCATGATATTTTCACCAGAGACAAACTAAAAAGGAAAAACAAATAATAATAAGCTAACGCCTTAACGAATCACCCCCTTTATAGTAATTCTTTTTAATGATTCTGATTGTGATCTGAAATTTGGCTAATTTGAATTGGACTTGGCTGGCTTCCCATCAGCATACAGATCTACTGGTTTGTATGCTGTCATGTGGCACATGAATGAACTGGTTAAAATCAGAAACATCTAAGAGTAAGCCTTTCATGTTGTCACTGGGTTTATAACTCCTACTCATCCCCTATTGTCCAAACCAGCCTCACAGTAGATCTGTGGCAACTATGAGCATATATTCTACAATCTAATGGGAAGAACAACAAATTCAGGTGACAAGGTGAATGGATAAAAGGAAATCATGAAGAGTAAGCATGGATAGCTAGACACTTGCTCATTTTTAATGTTTGGAAGGCTAGTACACCTGAAATGTTTAATATCTATTTCAGAAGAAAATGAGCAAATCGCTTTCTATACAGTGTGGGTTGGTACCTTGAACTTAACCAACCAATCAAAACCAAAAAGAACAAAGCAACACTGGATCTTCTCTGTTTCAAAATTTCTAAGATTTCTGAGCTTAGAGAATGTTAGTAGTTTTTCTAGCTGAGCTTGGCTGAGCTATGTGTTGGTAGGTAGCTGAGATCTGCTTTTGAACATAGAGTCATCAATTTAATTACTGCTTTTCAATTCACAGTCAGAAAATTATTTTTTCCTTGGGGATCTGGGTAATTTTTTCAACCTGATCTCTACTTGTAGTATATTGGAAGTTGACGAAGATTTTTATATATCAAATGGTCTCTTTTTCTTTTTTAATCCACACTTACAGATGTTTTTTCTAGATATAATTGCACATCTTTCTAACAAACAACATTTTCTTTTATACCAATTATAGGGACAAGACTCAGTTTAGTGTTCTGTGGATCTATACCTTTAATTCTTTTGAAATTAGTTTTGGCTGAGTGAATTTATTCGTTCCTCATCTTTTTTTTTTTTTTTCACAATTCCATCAGTATTTTAATGAATGGTATCTAGAGCTAAGCCTTTTGCTTTTTCCTTCCAAGTCCTGTATTCACAGTCTTCTATCTAGCTGGAAAAATATGACCTCTTTTCTGTAGCTACTTTGATGACTAACAGTTTTACTTTCCATTCCTAGATTTTCTGGCCTGAGTGCATTCCCTTCCACTTCTGTTTGCTAGTTTCTGAATTAAACTTTCTCATCAGATGTGATGAATGCATGCTTTTAAATTCCCCTCAAAATTATCTGCTTCTCCTCCACAGGTTAGTTGTACGATCTCCTTTCTACAATACAGCTGTTAGTTGTAGCTCACCATTCTCCTACTTAGTAGTCTAGTTCACCATTTTTAAAAGGGCTTTGACTGTTTTTCAGTACCCAATCTCTGGTTCCAAGGTTAACAAGGAGCATTTTCAAGTTAGACTGTAGCAAGCTCAAATTTGTAGGTACCATTTTCAGAATAAAAAAAAAAAAACCCACCAGTATTAATATTTAAGAAATGATTATTACCATCTCAGTGTGATCAGGCTACCCCAAATTCAGTTGCTAAGTGGTTGTTATTAGTTGCTGCCACATAAGCCAATCTGTAATCTCTGCACTTGGGAAACTGATATAGAAGGCAATTGTGGGCTACTCTTAAGTGAAAAACACCAAAACAAACAAACAAATGCACCATAGCAAAAAACAAACCAAACTAAGAGAAATCAAACCAATCAACTTAAAGAGAACAACATAGCAGCATTGACACATCTCTGTTTCAGAATTTGTGATATTCGTAGATGTAGAGATTTTTAGCAGTTTATTTTTTCAATGGACAAGACTCAGCTCAATCCCATGAGTTACTCATATTATTTGTATGGATGTTAGGAAGAAATGTGTGTAGTCTACACCAAAGATTTTAATGCATGGCTTCTGGGAAACACATTTTATCCAATGGCTGAGTTTAAAAGGGCAGAATTATACACTCCATCCCTGCAATAGTAACATTGTGAGCAGTGAACATAGAAAAGAATGAAAAATGAGAAAAATAATACACATTTTTCTTCAAGTAAATTGATACAGAATTTAAGAAAAGCAGATCTATCCTAGCATGTATAAGTGGCCTTGGGTAATGAATCAAATCATATGGAATTAAAGTCTCTATCAATGTCATATTTGAAGAAATCCCAGCCTAACTGGTTAAATGAAGGGACACAATTGCACATTTTTGAATTGATAATGCATAATGCAACTCAGTATGCATTTAATTTTGGTGAAAATATATACAACGCAATATAGTACACTCGAGAAAGACTACAAATAGAGATAATCAAGATAAAAATAGAATTTATTCTTCTGTAAGACAGACAGAAATAATAAATTACAAGCATTGTCCTAGTTTGCTTCCTATCACTGTGATAAACCTCACGACACGCCGCAAACAGGAGAAGGAAGGGTTGGTTTCATCAGGTAACAGTCTGCCACAGGGAAGAAAGCAGAAACCTAGAGGTACGAAGTGAAGCAGAAACCATGGAGGGGTGCTGCTTATTGGCTTCCACTCCCTGGCTTGCTAGGCCTGCCTTCTCAAACAATGCAAGAACACCTGCCCAGGGGTGGCACTGCCTACAGCTGGCTGAGCCCTACTACAATAATCATTAACCAAGAAAATGTCTCATAGACTTGTCAGCAGCAAGTCTGATAGAGACCTTTGCTCAACTGAGGTTCAATCTTGACAGATAATACTACTGATGTCAAGATGACAGAAAACAAAAAAAAAAACAACCAAGCAAAACAAACCAAAAGATGAACAAACTAAACCAAATAAACCAAACAAAACCAAAACAATTAACACAGATATGTCTTCGACTATTTTACCAAAAAACAAACAAACAAACAAAAACATTAGAACATTCCTGGAAAAAATAAATTAAAGAGGAAGGAGTAGAAAGAGGAAAGATAAAATGTAAAAATTATAAATAAGAAGAGATGTAGGCATGATGTCTCATTTTCAATTTCTTTTGGTTTCCTAGTGTTTTGAGCTTTTGTTTTTCTGTTTTATATTACAGAATCATCTAGAACATAGGATCTTCTTACATCAGTCTCTTCAGTGCTGGGATTATATGTACATATAATAGTACCATGCTTTAAACATTCCTAACTTTATGAAAATATGAACTGAATAACATTTGCAAGGATTAAAAAATAAGTTAGGTTTTAAAAATAATGCTTTATTAAACTAACAAATTAATAATTACAAATAACCATAAGCCTTCCAAGATGAGGTGTGAATGTGAAATAGTATAATTTTTGTTTCCCTTAAAATTCATCTTTGAATTATAACCATAGGAAAACACCCCTCTTTCATGGAGGGTTGATTAGTTATGTATGTTATGCTGTACATTTTGTATTATTAACCTTTTATAAGATGGGCGGTGGTGGTGCACGCCTTTAATCCCAGCACTTGGGAGGCAGAAGCAGGCAGTATCTGAGTTCGAGGCCAGCCTGGTCTACAGAGTGAGTTCCAGGACAGCCAGGGCTATACAGAGAAACCCTGTCTCGAAAAACAAACAAAAACATATAAAATGCAATTGAAAAGTATTTCTTTATTTATCTATTTATTTACTTATTTTATGTTTATGTTTGTGCATCATGTGCACTAAGTGCCCGCAGAGGCCAAAAGAGGCAGTACATACCCTGATACTGGAGTTATAGTCAGTTATAAGCCACCCTTTGTGGGTGATAGGAAAAGAAATCACGGTCCTGTGAAGGAACGGCAAGGATTCTTAACAACCACACCATCTCTCTGGTCCCTAAAACACAATTTATACTATTGCCTAAATGTTCTATATATCTGTTGTGTTGGCTTCAATGAGAAATGATCCTCCTAGGATACTTGAACATTTGTCCCCAAAGGTAGCACTGTTTGGGAAGGTTATAAGAGGTGGATACTTGCTAGAGGAAGAACATCACTGAACTGAGCTTTGTAGTATCTTAGCTGAGCCCCAATTTCTCTTCATTTTCTCTGCTCTTTGATGGTTAACCCTGCATCATACTCCTACTGTTCTGCCTCCTCTGCCATGCTGCTGTGTATATCCCTGGAACTGTGAATAAAAATATACCTTATTCTCCTCTAGGCTGTTTTCGGTCGTAGGATTTTTTACAACAAAAAAAATAACTTGCACCCTTACCGAGTCTGGAACACTAATTTTCTAAAAACATGCATTGTAATAGTACCACCTGTAATGTTGAATTGTCACCTGCTATCTGGATGATTTGCTGATAACAGGAATGCAGTAGTTCTGCCCAACACACTCTCACTAAGTAGCCAGAACTCCTTTACTGATTGTCTGTAGTGTGGCGTGACCTACTCATCCTTCAATACTTTCCCGGTCACTGGGTTTCACAATGGGCGAAGTAGGCAGCACCGGTGAAAAAAAGTTACTAAGTGCAGAGCACTTATGACTTGCCCTTCATGACTGGCTAGGAAGAGGAGAGAGCTGAAATCACAGGAAGTCGTGTGAACAAGGCTGTGCGATGGCTGCTGCGCTACCCGGTCACCCCTCATCCTGGAAACAGATTTGCTTACTTTTATTCCTGGCTTCTGAGAGAAAAATACATCTTATTTCGCCTAATGATCTGTCATTCTCTAAACTGATTTCGAGTTTTCCTTTATTTCTCTGCATGCATATGGGGAAGACAGTTGGGGGTAGAGAAAGGCAGACAAATGTTCAGTCTTCTTCTACAAACCAGATGCTGCCTGACTAGGAGTAAGAAATAGATAAATCGTTATACTCATCCCTGCCAACTGCCTAATGTCCACTAGTGAAGGGGAAAACTGCGAGCTTTTGCCTGTACCTTCTGCTTCTCATCTTATCAAGGGTTTGCAAATTTTTCCAACAGGAAATTCACCCCAGGTACACCTGAACAGTTTCATACTTATTCAGTAAGAAGTGAATGGCAATTCATAGCCAACCAGGCTGTGTATTTGAGGTCTTGGCAATTTGTAGATGGTTAAGAACTACATGTCTCGTTTCTTACCAGTTATCTGTTAAAGAGAAGCTATTCCCAATCTGCGAGGTTCTATTTGAGCTTAATCAAATTATATTAAATACAGGAGAAGAGAGGAAAGAATTAATAGCAGTTGAGCAAGTGGCACATTTTTACCTGAGGGGAAGAAGGAGAGGAAGAAGAGGAAGAAGAAGAGGGATGGAGTAGAGGGAGAGGGAGAGACGGGGGAGAGGGAGGGAGAGAGGAGGAAGCCAAAGAGACAGTCAGACAGGCAGATAGACAGACAGTGCTAAAGTAGTGTTAAAGTTGTCTTATATGACTTTATCCATCCCTTACAGGTCTCCCTTATGGTCTGGGGAATTGGAGGGTGGGAAGGAGAAAGAAAATCACACATCTGAGTCCCTCATCAACATGGTGAGTCAGATTCCTGGAACAGATTGCCTGGGGCGATGGTGAGTGAGTCAAAGGGATAGAAGAAGGAAGGAAGGTTGTAGAGGAGTATCTGTTAGATGAAGTTTTAAATTGGGCTAAATATTCTTTCCAAGAAATGACTGTAGTGTTAATTTAAAGTATTAAATTATATTTTCATTATTTTATATTTGAGATTATAATATAATCACAATATTTCTCCATTCCCCTTTCTCCCTCCAAACCCTTATACACATCCTTTACCTGTCACTTTCAAATTCATGGTTTCTTCATTTCCATAACAAATTGTTATGTTTATATATGGATCATCATATGTATTCTTAAATATCACCTGTCCAGTCCATATAACGTTACTTGTATGTAAGTTTTCATAACTGACTATTTTATACTAGACAACCACTTGTTGTACTCTGTTTGGGAAAGATCACCTCTCATCGTCCCAGCTTTCCTCACTTGCCTTTAGTTCTCTGTGTATGGTTGAGGCCTCCTGGATGTTACCTTGTCTACTTTGGCATCTCCACTGGAATCACCCTTCTTTAGCTTATGTTTAGACAGTCATGTGGGTTAGACTAGTGTATATCTTTTAATACTACCAGAAGGCACAATGCTACAGCACTCTCTCACGTCCCACATTTCTTACAATCTTTCAACCCAGTCTTCTGGCAATGTTCTCTGAGAACTGTGATATATTTTGTAGCTATATCCATTGGGACTGGGCTCCACCACTTGGCATTTTGATTAGCTTTGTTTTTCTGCTTTGTTCTCTGTCTCCTCCAGAGATAAGTTTCTTAGATAATGGATGAAAAGCTAGCTTTAAAGTTCAGTGCTTCTGACATGTTTCCATAGTATTCACCATCCCATGAACCTTCTTAACACAATAATTTTCTGTATGATTTCACTGAAACCTCTTCTCTTAAATATCAATTGAAGTGAGTATTTTAAACTTTAGGCCATCTGCTTTCAGGACTTCAGAGCCCTGTCACTTGCTGTTTTCACTAAATGATTAGCCTTTTAGATAAAGACATTTTATCATGTGTGAGGTGGCATTTTACCCACTGTTTTATCTGTTTTATGTTTTATAATTCTTTTGATGCATCTGACCATTTTTTAAAAAAAACCTGTTCATATTCTTCATTGATTTCTGTGTCAGTTTAATTTCTGTAATCTTGTTTGAGTTCTTTATATAGTTTACAAAGTAATTTACTATCAGTTGTATCACTTGAAATTACTTGGTCCCGGTCCCTTTTCTGTCTCATTAGTCAATTGTTTCCTTTGCTGCATAGAAGCATTTTGTTTTTATTTAGATATTTCATAATTGTATGAATTATTCTTAATTCCTTAAATTATCTTAGATTGATCTCTGCATATGCTTTAACACTGATGTTATTGTTCTAGAGACAATAAATGATAAGGACTAAAGTCTAACACAATAGCCAACTTTATTCAGAGCCTCAGACAATGTAGGTTAGACAGGTTAAAGAAGTTTCCATGAGTCAATGTCTCATGAGTTCAACTTGTATTCAATCACAAGGACAACGTGTATGTGACAAAAACTATGATTTTTTTCATAGAGATATATAAAGGACAGTTTATAGATTTAACTGAGTAACAATACCAAGCAAGTGAGTAATCTGAAGTCACCGCACTTCTAACTGCTACATGTAGGAGGAGCGTGAAAACACATTCCAAGAACAATTCTGTGTTTTGGAAGAAACTGAAGTCACAAGACTCTTGTCCTGTTTCCTTGTAATGTTCTCATAGCACTCAGAATTCACCTCATAAAATCCAGCCCTGGACCATGTGCAGACAGTCTGGTTTCAATTTTACTTCTTTCCGTGTAAGTATTTATTGTTTCTAGAAGTACTGCTGAAAAGAATTTTATTATCTCTCACGTATTCTTGGGAATTTTGTCAAACTACAATTGATATATATGCCTGTCTATATTACTGGGCTCTTATCTTTAAAGTTACATCTTCCCCCATCTCTCTTATTCTTTCTTTCTTTCTTTCTTTCTTTCTTTCTTTCTTTCTTT
>JADRCD010233369.1:0-34390 GCA_019843815.1 Montemys delectorum | reverse complement strand
GTATGCTGCAGGCCAGCCTGCTGGGCTCACTCCTGCCCAGTTCCATCGTGTTCTAAGTAAGCTAGAAATCAACTGCATGAACTACACATCTTTAAACATGAAAAGCTAAAATCATAGTTATAGTATGTTTCACACATCCCCAGACCCTTATGCCTTGAAATACATTTGTAATAACTCGTATCCTCGTGTGTAGGATGCCCATATTTCTAAATCCACACGTTACAAATGTAATTTTACAGAGGCAGGCGGATTTCTGAGTTCGAGGCCAGCCTGGTCTACAGAATGAGCTCCAGGACAGCCAGGGCTATACAGAGAAACCCTGTCTCCAAAAACCAAAAAAAAAAAAAAAAAGCCACACGTTACAAATGTAATTTTACTTATTTGCTGCTGCTGCTGCTTTCTTTAGAAATAGGACTGCATATAATAAACATGACAGAATGAAGAGTAAGCAATCTTAATACTTTTTTTTTTTTTTTTTTGGTTTTTCGAGACAGGGTTTCTCTGTATAGCCCTGGCTGTCCTGGAAACTCACTCTGTAGACCAGGCTGGCCTTGAACTCAGAAATCTGCCTGCCTCTGCCTCCCAAAGTGCTAGAACTAAAGGCGTGCGCCACCACCACCCGGCTCTTAATACTTTTTACTCATGCAATGCAATGGTCATAATGACCATAAGTGATGGAAAATACTTGCAGGAGGACACAGGGCAGTTCAAGTACTACAGACCTAGCATGGTAGAGCACACCTGTAGTTCCAGAACTGTGATTTGGGGGCCGGCCTGGGATACACAGTGAGACTCAAGATACAGACAAACAAAACCACACACTGGAAGAGCACATTTACTAGCCCGACAGCCTGTAGCTAGTGATTTAACTTCCAAGTCTCACTTTCTCAACATGTTGAACAGAGCTTAGTCATGGTATGTATTCCACAAGGCTGTTACAAGGACTGCATGGAGAACTATCAGTGTCTGCTATGCAGAAAGCACTTGGAATATATTAGTTATGGATCCTTCAATGATATTTCCTGGTACTGGAAAATAGGTACCAGTCTAAGGGAAGCCAAAATGAACTAAATTAATTTGGTGACTTGGTAGAAAATAGAGACACTGTCCTTTCAGCAACAGAAACAGAAGAAAGGCTAACTGTGAATACAGACAAAGAACCATTCGGACAAACTGACTTTGAGGTTCCAGGAAGACAGTTGTAGGTAATATTTGGGAATACAAATGGCTTCTGATAGTTTAGTCATCCTTTCAGGACACTGAGAAATAGAGGTATAAAAGGGAAGGAGGAATCAGCTAAGACAGGAAAACCCCAAGGCATGCATGTTTATATTGAATGCCATATAAAGCCAAAGAAGGTGAACACTAGGCTATTTGGCAGCTTCCAGAGACACTTAAAAATAAAACAGTAGAAGCCAAAACCATATTGCAAGTGAAGGCACCAAGAGGAGAGAGCTAAGAACAAAGAGAATGCAGAATGCCGTGGTGACGAGGGACTCACTTGAGTAGGGATAAGTGACATTGACATAGAGGAAGCAAGCACCACCAAAGGGGACCCTGGGATATGGGGTGAGGGAGCAAGGGAATACAAAGACAAAGGAAGCTGAAGGCTTCCAGGAACAAGACTGAAAGAAGAAATAAACAAGGGCTTACCACTGAAATAACCTTTCGGAGTTGTTTTCTTTAAAAAGAAGGGAAGTAGAATACGGCTGGAGAAGCAGAGAAATTGGGAGACAGAGAAGGAAGTTGGTTCCTGTTAGACAACCTCCCTCTTCAGGAAAGGGTCAGGCTGAAGTTCCTGCAAAGGATCATCAGGAGGCCAGGAAACCATTCCCTCAAAGCTCTGGAGGTCCCAGGTGGTGGCAGGAAGCTACATTGGTCCAATCTACTTACTTGAAGGCCACACAGTTAGGTGTTTTACTTAGTCTTCACGAAACTCAAAGAGAAATCCCAGCTTTTGTAAACAAGACTCAATGTTTCCTCAGTCATACAGCTAGCTACTGAGTTCAACTCTCAGTCTCTGACTCCACAACCTTTGTCTTTCCACCATATCACTTATTTCCAACCTGTAGGTCTTGGCAAGAGCCATGTGTCCACCAGATGCATCTAGGATGGAACCTGGGGTCCACTCTGGCAATTACTGAAGCATGCCTATCTGCAGCCAGCTCCAACTGGTTCTGAAATACTTGCTAGGTCCTCTTTCTTATCTACTGGGAGGTGATGCTATGTTCAGGCTGGTGGACAGGTTCTCCACCATCCCTTCCGGCTCAGAGCCAAAGAAGAACTTAGGACAAAGTCTTCCATGCTTTTGCCAAGAATCAACAGTTAAGTGTCTGAAGGGGAAAGTTGTCCCCCACAGGTAAGCTGCTGGTACCTTCTGACTTTCTACTCACGGCTGTATATACTTTACCACTTGGGAAAGGCATTATGAAGTCAAGAGAAACTCAAAGCCTAGATCTTTCACTGGCAAAAGGCAAGAGAGAAAAAAGATCAAAGAGACTGCTCATGAAGGCTCTGGAAAAAGAAAAGGGCTCCAAAAAAAAGGAACAGTCAGATTTGAAACCTTTGCAGTGTGACACCAGTTAATTCTCTCTGGAATATAGCACACCGTGAAGACAACAGATCAGACCTCTTCCTCTTCTTCCTCCTTTTTGCTTAGTGAGCCATAATTTACTTATTTCCTGAATCATTTGTAGAATAAATGGCATTCTAGGCATGAGGCCCAATTTCTCAAACAAAGCAGGGATGTATCCGACTTCCAATACTACTACCTCCTTAAGAAGATGGGTAAGTAACAGAGCATCACCACTGATGACTAAGGTGAGGAGTACAATTGAGGCAAAAAAGTATCAAAGGGATTCATGTTTATTTGACATCTAGGTACCTAGAATTAAAATGAAAAGCTGTATTAACTGTAGTGAAAAGCTTGGCGTACCTGGTCAGCCCAGCCCTCTGTTTTGCAGTTACTATGATCAAATTCCTTCAAAGGCACTTTGGAGTGAACAAGGCCTATGTGTGTCCGGAGCTTGTCCTTAACAGCTTTGATATCCTAGTGAGGGAGAAACACCAGAGACATGAATACATTTCCAATTCTTACTTGTTTTTAGTAGCAAAGACCACCATAAATTAGGTATGGTGGTGCACACCTGTATTTCCAACACTCAGAAGACTTGGTTAGCCAACCAGACCAAAACACCAAACCAGCTGGGCATGGTGACATATGCCCATGACCTTTAATATTCAATAATAATATTCAATAAGCTAAGGACAGCCATGAGTTTGAGGCCAGCCTAGGCTACATGGGAAATTCAAGCCCAGGAAGGGTTACATAGTTAACACTATATCTCAAAAACAAAACAAAACAAAATAAAACAAAACCATCATAAATACTAGCTCTTTCTAAACTTCAAATTGTAACAGAAGCAAAGTCCCACATCACAAAGCCTGTAAGGCTGAAAGAGACCGAAAGCCTTACCTTTAGTCCTGTTCCAGAGATATCCAAGCAATTTAATTTTCTAAAAGAAAACAGGTATCCAATTCCAGCATCTGTTATCTCAGGGTTACCTAGACCCCAAAAACAAGGCAGCACTCTGTCAACATTGGTAAAACCCCACAGTAAGCTCAGGGAAAAGCACCGGGCGTCAACGAGCAGGGGGCGTGAATGTCCAGAGAGAAGTCCATATCAACTCTTATTTTTTCTACTTGCAACATGAAGCAACCACACTAGATCCTTCACAGTCCAACTACCTAGGACTCAGATGAGCAGAAAAATACACGATTAAGGCAGTTATCCCCACACAATCAGGAGCTGAAGAACTTGTGAAATGGTACATACTGTCCTGCTGGTCACCAGTTCACCTCTGAAGTACTTACGGGCATGTGTTCCGATTGAGAAGACTTTCAAGGTACTGACGACCAGGGGCTCTCACTACTCTTACTATGCTGTTTTTCAGAAGCTTTTCTTACATAGTGCCTTTTCACATCAGAGAGTACTGCTTTAGCTGGTTCCTCTAGGAATACTAAGCATTGTGGCAGCAATATAGCAGATGCTCAACAAGTATTTACTGAATAGATAACTTCCCTGGGAGGTATGCCAGGGGATTCAACAACATTACTGTACGCAGGCCAAAACCAAGGCTCAGAAGTCAAGTAATTCGCCCAAGGGTACAAAACCACCCTCTATGCTCACCTCTGCAGTTTCTACTCACTGGGAACCAACCCACCTTGCCATAGACATATTACTGGACTCTCAAACCGCTGCCTTCCTATCACTAGAGTCAAGTTAATCTTAAGTTACCCCAAGAGTGATTTATTCTACTTATTAGGTAAATACTGATAAAAAGAACTGAGGTGACAGACACTATGGATCAGAGACTCAAAGTAGAGCCAAAAGTCCTTATGTATGCTCTTAACATGACAGAAGGGCCCTGCTGGCTATGCGCTGAATGGTATGGGAAATCTGAAGGGCCTTTTCCTCTCTGTAGGAAGTGGTGATAAGCTGCAAAAGACACTGGGTCAAGAGTCAAGTGTCGCTGGCTTCAGTCCTGTCTCTGGACTGTTATGGCTCCTAGGCCAGCTTGCCTTTATCCCTCACACAGGGAGTGATGACCCTAAAGCCACTCTCCAGACATTAATACCCAGTAACTTACAAGACAGGTCTAACAGTGCGAGATTCTCAAGGCCTCTTTTCATCACCCGCACTGGTGCTGTCATTTTCCGAATGCCTGCATCAGATAAGCAATTATCCTTCAAGTGGAGCTGAGTGACACTAGAGAAACAAAGGCCATAAAAGTATCACTTAATGAATTTTTTTTTTTTTTTTAGATTTATCTATTTTTTATGTACACGAATACACTGCAGCTGTCTTCAAACACAGCAGAAGAGGGCATCGGATCTCATTTCAAATGGTTGTGAGCCACCACGTGGTTGCTGGGAATTGAACTCAGGACCTCTGGCAGAGCAGTCAGTGCTCTTAACCACTGAGCCATCTCTCCAGCCCTTAATGAATGTTTGAGAACATACTTTAAAACATTTCACTTAAAAACATAAAATATTAACATCTCCAAATATTAGAAAAGAGCACCCAAATCTCACTAAAATATTGTTCTGTTTAAAACTGTTCTTTCCTGTTAATATTCTTGAATTTTTGTAAATTTTTAAAAATAAATTTTATGTGTAGAGTGTTTTGTCTGCACTCATGGTACTTGAGGAAGCTAAAACAGGGCATAGGAACTGGAATTACAGATTGTTGTGAGGCATCATGTGGGTGCTGGGAATTGAACCCGGATCCTCTCCAAAAGCAAGTGTTCTTAAACACTTGAGCTATTTTTCCAGTCCCAAATTTTTGTAAACTTTTGTTACAAGTATTTACTCTGTGTATAGACAGGGGGAGAGATGTCTATACCAGGGTGACTGTGGGAAGTCAGAGGACAATTTGAGGGAGTTGGTTCCACAGATTCTAGGGATTCAACTCAGAGTTATCAGGCTTGGTGACAAGTGACTTTACCCAATGAGCCAGATTCCCAGCCTCAATTTTTTATCACTTGTTATAATAAACTAGGACAATAAAATGGACAAATAAGGAACAACATTTTTCAATACTGATGGTTTTGACTACTACAGGTTAAATAAAGGTTACTTAGGGGCTCAGCAGTTAAGGACATTCACTTCCAGAGGTCCTGAGTTCAACTCTAAGCAACCACATGGTGGCTCACAACCATCAGTAATAGGATCTGATGCCCTCTTCTGGTGTGTCTAAAGACAGCTACAGTGTATTCATATGCATAAAATAAGTAAATCTTAAATAAATAAATAAATAAATAAATAAATAAAGGTTACTTAGAAACCGGGCATGGTAGAGCACACCTTTAATCCTAGCACTAGGGAGGAAGACTCTGGCAGATCTTTGTGAGTTGGAGGCCAGACTGATCTACAGAATATGTTCTGGGACAGCCAGGGCTCTGTTATACAAAGAAATACTTTAACAAACAAACAAGCAAACAGCCCGGGCGGTGGTGGCGCATGCCTTTAATCCCAGCACTTAGAAGGCAGAGGCAGGCGCATTTCTGAGTTAGAGGCCAGCCTGGTCTACGGAGTGAGTTCCAGGACAGCCAGGGCTACAGAGAGAAACCCTGTCTAGAAAAATAAAAAACAAACAAACAAACAAACAAACAAACAAACCAAAAAAGGTTATTTCGAAAGAAGAACAAATAAATTATTTTCCCCAAGAGCTTTTCAATCTATACTGCTATACCAGGTAAACAGAAGTTGAAAACGTTTTTAGAAAAAAAAGTTAGTAAATAATACAGGAAAATAAGTGATATTCCTTAAAATGGTCCTACTGGACTGTCCTTTTAAAATTAACCAGGGCCTGGAGGATGGCTCAGCAGTTAAGAGCTCTAGATGTACTTCTAGAAGACCCAGGTTCAATTCCTAGCATCCACACGATAGCACACAATGGTCTGTAACTCGTCTTCTAGGGGATTTGACACCTTCATACAGACATACATACAGTCAAACCACCATTGTACAGAAGATAAAAATAAAAGTAAATAAACAAGACATTTACAAGTAGCAGTGAGGGGTACCTGGACAGGGCATCATTGGTGAGGTGTTCTAGAAGTTCATGTTCATCTCCAAGCCAGCAACAAGAAAGATCCAGACGGGTCAGCTCCCGGAAAGACTTGATCTCTTCAAGTTTTTCTGCAACCACCAAATACCTGGGCAGTGTGGAGAGCAATCAATAGCTTGTCTTCATCTTTTCAAACTTTCAGGTTGTGACTTTGTGCCACAGTCAACATGACATTACGCCAACGTGCCAAGAAATAAGCACATAACACTGGTGATTCTCTCACATGGGTTGGACTAATTATAATTAGTAAACACCTCAAAAACCACCTTTGCATATGATAAATACTTTTTAATAAACAGAAGAGTAAGAGCAAAGGCAAACTACAAGGAGAAATCCAGTTTGTAATTAGCCAGACCCTGGCAGTAGTGCTGGATCTCCCCGGGAATTTCCAAACTTACTCCCTTTTCTTTTCTTTCTTTTTTTTTTTCTTTTTTTTAAGGGTCATCTTACTCTGTAGTCTAGGCTGGACTTGATTTAAAAGTCTCCTACTTTAATTACAAGCATGAGCCCACGAGTTAATCTGCATACACTAAAAAGTATTTCAAAGACTATCTAGCACATCGCATTTTATCTTTCTACTGAAGCTCAAGCTTGAGCACCCGTCCACACCACTGGATCTGTTACCCTAACTACCCTGAAAGTATGCTGCAGCATGCCTCTCATTTAGATGCTTATTAAGACAAACTACGAACATAAGTGACTTAATTACACTGGAGCACCTTGCCAAGCTGTTATCAGGAAGCATCAGGGAGGCCTCTGGAGAGGAAGAGATCAAAATGGCATTCCACAGCCTGGCTGGGCTCTGCTCTGCCTTCTAGTCATTCATCTATTTCTAATGAGGTCAACAGAAAAACATGAAAGGGATTAGGTGTGACAGGAACAGAAGACAAGAGGTTCCTAGGATACTAGGGAAGCCTGACAGTGGCCAGAGCATCCACTTCTCATCTACTTTCCTCTTGGAGGCCTGTGATTTCTACAGCTCAAGAATACGTTAGGATTAGTGAGGGAGCACAGCTCTTACTCAGCAAGATCTTAACTGTCAAAAAAGGGATGAATAATCAGAAGGGAAGAATGGGGTGGAGCTTTTCCCTTCCTATATCCAAATGAAATTATCAGTGTTAAAGTGAAAACTGGCCTACTAGGTAAACGGCTTGAGGTGCTGGGACTCTTTTTAAATTGAAAAGTTTAAATTGCCTGAAGACAGAGCTCACTGGGTAAGCATTACTTACCCAGACTATAGTAGCTGCACTGAAAATAAAGCTGCTTTCTACCCTCTGATCTCAGTTTTGAAGTGTTAGTGGGGATTTAGAGGGTTACTGGCAATTAGAAAAAGGAAAACACACATCTTTTGATCAATTATCAAAGGATTTTTAATAATTCTGAAATTAAGGGTGAGGAACATAATACTGTGTAATGTGATTAAGGAACATTATGGAACTCAAGGCTGAGGATTGGCTCAGAGAACACTTGATGCTAATCTAGGACACAAGGCTGCAGATTCTTGTTTGCAGCTTATCTTCCAAATGACCTCTGAGGCCCAAACAGTAAAGAAACAACAGAATACACACACATTTTAGTGCAAAACAGACCCATTTGAATCCTTTTTATTTTATTGTGGGGGAAGAAGCAGAGATAGAAAGACAGAGACAGGTGGGGGAGAGAATGAGAGAGACAGCTCTGTCTTTCCAGTTTATGTGAGCTGCAAGAGTTAAGCTCAGGTTGACAGGCTTGAATCCCTGGGAGCTGCCACTCTTTACCTGCTGAGCCACGCTGCTGGGCCCACTCTATTCAAACAGCTTTAATTACTTGTTCCATCACTTAACTCTTTTGAGCTTCAATTTTTCCTCCTATAAAACTGCATCTTCTCATTCTTTCTTTCCAGGATTAAGAAGTATATGGCGGCCTACAGTCCACCTTTTAAACAGTAGTGATTATTACTACTTCCTTAACATAGGGTGATATCTTAAGGAAAATGGACTTGCTCCCTGTGAGCACCATTAGGATTAAAACATGAGGAAGTTCTGTCTACCTGGACCCCAGCCATAAAGACACCAGCTTCCCCTCTCAGCAGGCAGCTTCTGGACCTAAGGAGGGTCTCTCACAGGCCTGATTCTCTTATTTTCAATTATTTTCTCAAAGTTCTTTCCTGTGGCCTGACCCCTTTTGTGTTGGTACAAACACCTCTGCTGCAGCAGCTCTAGGCTACAAACACATCCCTACAGTCCTCGCTTCTAATTTTGGTCACAACTGTAAACTCACTTGTACCTGCACAAAAATGAAAAGTTTGGAATTTAACAAAATACAATCTGAAAGATTATATAGAAAATGGTCCCTATATTTTTTATAAATACAAAATACAGGATCATAAGGAAAATGGGGTAGGGATTAAGAAACTACATAAGCTGGGCAGTTGTGGTGCATGCCTTTATGCCTTTAATCCCAAGACTTGGGAGGCAGAGGCAGGAGGATATACAGACTGAGTTCCAGGACAGCTAAGGCTACACAGAGAAACCCTGTCTCAAAAAAATAAGAAATTACAGAAAGTACAAAGAAAATAAAACCAATTGCAATCTTCCCTCATAGACATTAGTTTTTTTTTTTTCTTTCAACAATATACATTATTTAAAAAAATTTAGGGTTAAAATGAAAAAAAGTCACTACCTTGAATTCAATCTCTAGTACCACGTGAAAAAAGATTTAATGTTTAAAAAAAACATATCAGGGGCTGGTGAGATGGCTCATAGGTTAAAAACACTGACTGCTCTTCCAGGGGTCCTGAGTTCAATTCCCAGCAACCACATGGTGGCTCACAACTATCTCTAATAGGATCTGATGCCCTCTTCTGGTCTGATGACAGCTACAGTGTACTTTAAAAAACAAAACAAACAAAACAAAACAAAACCAAACAAACCAACCCAAATGGGACCTGGCCAATAAGATGGCGCAGCGAGTAAAGCACTTGCCATTCAGGTCTCATGACTTACGAGTTCAATCCCTCACATCTACCAGAAGGTAGAAAGTAAGAACTACCCCACAGTTGTTCTCTAACCTCCATGCATGTCACAGCACACAGCACACACCTCACATGCACACATCTACTAAGCATGCAGTAATAAAGTTTTTAAAAGCCCATGTCCCAGAACTTGGGAGGGAGAGGCAGGCAGACCTCTGATTTCAAGACCAGCCTGGTCTATTCAGTGAGCTTCAAAACAGTCAGGGCTACAAAGAGAAACCTTGTCTTAAAAAAATAAGTAAGTAAAAAAGTAAAAACAAAAAAAATAGAAAAAAAAAAAAGAAAAGCCCATTTGTCTAAAAAAATTAAAAAAAAAAATTCTTAGAACTGGGGTTTTTGCTAATAACTCTATTTGGCCTTGTAGACACTCTTCCTGCCTCAGCCCCTTGAGTGCTAGGATTACAGAATTAGTCAATATGTGTAGGTTCATTTTTTTTTTTTCATTTGTCACATTCTGAACACTTAATTATCATTTAAATTATCTTAGAATATTATGTTAACTTCATTATCTGACTATAACATAATCTGCTTAACAAATTCTCTAGCTTTCAGCGTTTCACTGCTACGAAAAACGTCAGATTGAATACATTTTTTTAAAAAAATTATTTGTTTTTTCTGTTTGTTTTGAGATAGGGTTTCACTATGTAGTGCTAGCTGTCCTGGAACTCTCTATTAGATTAGACCTCACAGAAGTCTGCCTGCCTCCACCTCCTGAATACTGGGATTGAAGGTGTGGGGTACCATGTCCAGCTTAAAAGGTTTTTGGTTTTGGATTTTGGTTTTTCAAGACAGGGTTTCTCTGTGCAGCCCTGGCTGTCCAGGAACTCACTCTGTAGACCAGGTTGGCCTCGAACTCAGAAATCCACCTGCCTCTGCCTCCCAAGTGCTAGGATTAAAGATGTGCACTACCACCACCCAGCATCATGTAGCTGTTTTTAGGTCTCTCAATATACACTGCCAAACTATTTTCCAGAAATGTTACACTCACATATTATTTTGTTACTGGAGCTCTTACATTATTTATATGCTCATCAAATGTGAATTAAAGTGATATTATCACAATCTAACCAATCAGACTATAGAATATTAGGGACAAACAGCATTTTCAAAAGCATGAGAACTATTTAGACTGTAAAGAGAACTGGAGAAGTAGGAAAGCAGAATACCAGTTGTAGAGCATGCACTCTAATGAAGGAAAGTATGTCTTTGAACATCATTGGTGCGGTAGGACTGTAAAATTTTAAAGTGTTTAGTTTTATATATTCTCAAATATGGAGTTTTTATACACAATTCTGCTTTTCACCCTTCTAATTTTCTATAATAAACATAAATAACTTGGAATAAAGTACAGGAGTGAGGCAGCAAGGTTGCCTATGCCTATAATAGCACCCAGGAGGCTGAGGCAGGAGTTTGGCAGTATAAGGCCAATCTGAGCTAGTACAAGATCCTACCAAGGAAGGAAGGAATAAGGGAGATGGAGGGATAAAATGTGAAATAAATTGGCTTTGTCATTCAGCAAGATAAGTGTTTTCCTTTCATTGGCAGCAATCCCATGTAGGCTACAGCACAGACAGTTTTCAGGAAATGCCTGCTTTGTGTAAGTCCAAGGTTCTGCTCTCTGTCCTCTGGCCTAATCCTTTTAAAGCAACATACGTGACCTAACCTGGGGTGAATTCATTAACTCCATGACCAATTAAATAAAGACTAGTTATGCTTTTCTTCATGTTTTATGAGTTTATATTTTTTCTTATTGCTTTCTCTCTTTTATTGTATACTTCTTGTTTGGCCTTTTCTTTGGAGGGGGCGAGGGAGGTTTCTCTGTGTAGCCCTGGATGTACTGGAACTCACTCCGTAGAACAGGCTGGCCTCACCCTCAGAGATCCACCTACTTCTGCCTGAGTACTAGGATTAAAGGTGCACTGTTTGGCTTCATTTTATAGGTCGTATTTATTATTCATCTGAATGGTAAACTGGTGAATTGGGGAATGTGGCTCAGACAGAACACTTTACTAGAATGTATTAGGTCCTGGGTTGGATCTTTAGTATCACACACACAAAAAATGAATTAATAGCAAACTGCCTTTTAATCATAAAAAAGTTCAGATGGTATATTATAAAAGTATATCTACACTTTTAATTACAAATGATTTTCAAATTATGTGAAGAAAGAAAGGTACATAGGTACATAAAACATATAGTCATCTGCACTTCCAGTTTGACAAACTGGAAAGCCACAAAAGATGGAAATGTTCAAAGTATCTCTGGAATGAGAAAAAAAAAAAAGCGGTTGGGCTCTGGGAAAGGAAACAGGAGGTTTGAACTGTTTGCCAGGGTCATTTTTTATTCTTTTAAAAGCAGTAGATGTTCTCAAAATTCTCTTAAATGATAATGATTAAAATATTAGTAAATATTTTAAATAGACACAAAGAAGTACAAGAGCAAAGGCAAATCAGTAACAAGAAAAAAGTCTGCTTCGTCAGGAGACAGCTGGATGCTGGAGACTTATCTGAGCACTTCCAAACTTCAGGGTGTTTCAAAATTTTAATCTTGTATTTTAAAAATGTTACCTTTTAATCTAACAGTCAATATCTAGTGTTCTTAAAACTGACACAGGACCAAGAATTCTGAGAACTAATCTTCACATTCTCAAGGCTATATCAAGAGATATTTGGCAGGTCATAAATTTCCTGTATTCTCTTATGAGTGAAACAGCTCCAAGGGAGCAAAACAGTCTACGCCTGTATTAAAAAGTTGGGGGGGGGGTGGCGGGGAGAACAGAACAGTTTGTGGCCTTTGTTTGTTTGTTTTTTGGAGACAGCATTTCTCTGTGTAACAGTCCTGACTGTACTGAAAATTGTTCTAAAGAGCAGGCTGGTCTCAAACCCAGAGATTCACCTGCCTCTGCCTCTGCCTCTGCCTCTGCCTCTGCCTCTGCCTCTGCCTCTGAGTGCTGAGATTAAAGGCATGGACCACCATCACCTGATGAGCCTAGTTGTTCTCTACCAGCCTGGGCAATATAGCAAGACCATATCTCAAAGGAATAAAAAAAGGAGAGAAGTTGGTTGCCAAGTATTTTTATCTATTGGAAAAGCTGTGGTAGCCAAACCTAATCCTTACAGAACATTTTCAAAATAAGGCTAAATGTTGTCTAGGAGATGAGGAGAGAAAAACAGTTAGTGATCCCCTCCTGCTTCCCCAACCCCCCCTCAAAATGACCTGTACTTTAAATGTGTAAGTTCAATATTCAAAGTACTGTCTGATGGTAGAGTTTATGAGCCCACTAAGCCCCAGTGCTTGACAGGCTAAATATCCACTAAAGTACTCGATAGCTAATGAGAATACTTACCTGTTTCGCAAGCACAGTGAGCAAAGCACCAGACTTCCATAGGCCTCAGTGAATTTCTGTAAAGCCCTCAGCCCTGCACCTGGCTCTGTGAATTTCTGTCTGGCTTCAGCAGCAGAAAATAGCTTTTCGGCAATCTGCTCAGGAAAGCCAATGAGGGAATCAATGTGATCAACATTGTCGGAGATGAAGCCCAGCACCAGGCTGAAGAGGGATTTAGCCGAGTAGCGCAGATTGCCCTCGCGGGTGTACGTGAAGATGAAGTGGTCAGTCTTCTCTTTCTGCGCAGTGTCATCTTCCCTGTTCATGCACAGCTCCACAGAAAAGCCTTTGGGAAAGAGTCTGAAAGGCCGTGGCTTCTGCAGGCTGTTCTTAACACCATCCAGAGCCAGATTGACCATGTGTAGCTGCCCATTTTCTCGAACATAGATGGGCCCTGGATCCAGGTGGGCTTCTGAGTTGAGGTAGTAAGCCATTGCCTTGATTGCAACTGTAAAAGCAGGTGCATGGAAGCAAATCCAATTAGAATGTCATCTGCAGGATGAACTTCACCTTGCTGTGCTCACAGCTTTATGAGCCTACCACTATCGGGAAAGCAAGACTCACCAGTTGCTGAGAATTCTGTCACTATGAGGCTGTTCCACTGTTTCCACCTGAAGTGCCTCTTTTGCATTTTTCTCACAGACTTAGTAATCTACTCATCTTTCAGAACTTTGAGCTCAAATTTCATTTTGAAATTTCACCCAGAAGTTACAAAAATTGCCAACAACAATTCTTTTAGAATTGTTAGTAGATCCACAGCAGCGCGTTTTTTGTTAGCAGAGCAATGAGAAACATCCTAAATGCCCAACACTGAGGATTAGTAAACAAAGCATACGCTATTTCATCAGACGTTATGAACCCACTAGAATTCTGGAATTAAAAAATGTTTACACACAGAAAAAAATGTTTACTCCCCTAGCTGGTTTGACACCTTCTACACATCTCACTGTTGCACTTGGCTCATTGTCTTATTGATTTGTTTCTGGGCCTGTCGTCTTAGCAGCTTTGCACACAGAGAGAAAAACCACATTTAGTTTATCCAGACTCCGTAACAGGACTCTGGTACAGTGCAGTCCCTTGGGAGAATGTCATGGAACTAGTTTACAAGTTCCATAAGCCTTAGGTAAACCATGAGCAAAAGGATGTCTTGAATTTACAAAAAAGGCCTTCACAACAAAGGCTTAATAAAGTCACTACAGTCCTCCAGTGTCAGGTCTGATGAGACTCTGTTCGAGCACTCTGAGATAAGTTAAAAACCAAAAAGCAGTTGTGTTTTTCTTAAACCCCATTGGTGACATTATGCATCAAGAATTAATTGTAATAAATACTGCTTTCTTGAGTAATTGAGATTTCAAATTACAGGAGAAACTGCTATGTTAAATAAAGGCATCTGATTATCATTTCTACAATAAGAAAGGGGGAAATGTGATTTAATACCATGCAGGCCTATCAGTATTTCTAAAGGACTCTGAAGCTATCCCTCAAAGACTCTGGCTGACTTTGGAGTATATCAAGTCAGCTTCTACATCAACACCTACAATGTGGCCTGAAGCCACTTACAAGTGTCAGCAAACAATTAAGTCTGTAACAAAAATGCTGAGTCTCTGAAGATCAAACAATGATCCTGTTTGTGGGAATCACTACTATTCATTTTTCTCCCGAGAATAATTATGTGTATAAAGCACATCAGAAAGGAGGGCCCAGCCTAGCCCTGGAGCCTCACCCTTTCCGGCTCATCTACTATGTCCTATTCTGTGGCCCTCCCAATGCTACATGGGTAAACTGCCACTCACTTGACCCACCGGAATTAGCTTAGTTTACTGCTTTTGGTTGTTCTGCCTGACCTAGCTATTTCCTGTTCATCATTAACATTCAGCTCAACCATCACTCAGCATTCTCCTGGGAAACTTCTCCAACCCCAGTACCAGTCCATGCCTGTCTGGTTTTCCCAGAGCACTCAGTGTTTCCTTTTTCACAACACTTAGCATTGTGTACTATGTTCACTTGTTACTGTACCCAAAGCTGTGAGTTTTTTCTTTCTCAGGCGGAACATGGTGCTTACTACTGAGTAAGCACTCAACAGATATAAGCTGAACCAAATGAAACCTCAAAGGGGTAGATTTAGTGCTGAGTTGAAGGGCCTGCTGATATTGTTGCTAGGAGCCAGCGCCTCTTCCAGGCAACAGCTGCAGGCTCCTCCCCCACTTGTCAGACCCTTCTGCAGGTGGTAGAAGCAGAGCAGATGATGGGGCTATATTGCTACTGGTACTAGAAGGGGGGGTCGCAGGGGGAGGGAAGAGGACAAAACAACTAAAGTAAAAATCAGCTTTTAAAAAAGTCTTGTCATAGTGCCAGCTCTTACACTTCATACTCTTGCCAGCATTCAAGGGCTGCTGCTGAAAAGATGCCCTCCCCACTTGCTATAAGAGCTTCTTTTAGCAGGAGCAAGCGTTTGGCCCCTTCCACCTCACAGATCTTAATCCTAACCAGGAGAAAAAAGAAAATATCCTTTGATCTTTAAGACTAGAACTTCACAGCCTACACTACCTAGGTATCAGAAAGTAGATACTAGGTATGGCATAAAAACAAGTTATTTGATAGACAAGAAATGATCAAATGGGTGAATGAAGAAAAGAAAACATTTTATCATTATCACCATTTTAGAGTGGCCTGAAATTTAGTATGTAGTCCAGGCTGGCTTCAAACTCACAGTGATCCTTCTACCACAGCTTTCCACCTACTAGGATTACAGTCATGAGCCACTACGCTTAGCCTAACGATCTAACTGCAACAGCAGAAAGGCAAATCCTATGATGATAGCATATCTTAAAGGACCAACACACCACTATACTGATGGCGAGGAGGAAGGAAAGATGAAAACCCAGGTTTTACATATCTGCACTGCTCTTAATCCTCCTCTCTAACCTCCCACAAACCCTGGAGTAAAACGGAATGAATGGATGACGACGGTTCATGAAAACTAGAAGTATGATTGCATCCAGCAGAGGGCACAGTAGTGTGAGACCAGAGTTCGGATGCTAATCCTTTACTCTGCCCCTCCTGGCAACTTTACCCTCCAAGGATCATTTTCAAAAAAAGGGGGCAGTTATGACTCTATCCTATCTTCAGACTACTCATCAAACAGTATTCTCTTTTTAAATGATGAAAAAATTCAGTATCTACTGAAGATAAATCTACATCATTTGTCCAGGCAATAATCCAAGGGTTTCCTCTTCAGTTATTTGAAGAACTACTCTTAATTTAGGGAATCATGCATGGTAACCTTTTTTTTTTTTTTTTAAAAACATCCTGCATTCTTCCAATAAAGTACTTCCTGAAGTTTGTGAGGTACTATAAAATGATCTAAGGATTAAATGAATGTCTGAACTTTCAACTTTAAGAACCATTAAGGGTAAAGCTTCTATACTGGATATTGCTTGCCCCTCACTATTGTTCACGTTGGGCTACTACAAACTGGCCCCTTAAAAGACAGAGTGATAGGAGTGTTCATTTGAACTGGAAAAGTAAAATAGATATCTGCAAGAATAACAATGTTCAGTGTAGATCTCTTGCAGCTATGTGTCAGATTAAGAGAGTGACTGGCAGTCTGGTGGTGTTCTAGCCCATTACAGAGAAATAGCTTTGTGATCTACCTAAGCATTACAAAGTATGGTACAGCAATGTGTTAGCATTACATCATTTCTTCAAATAAATGAAATATAACCTTGATACATTAAAAATTCAGTTCTGTACAAAGTCATTAAATAAGAGACAGGATAAAATAGTTGGTAACTCAGAGAAACCCTGTCTCGAAAAACAAAAAAAAAAAAAAAAAAGTTGATAACCAGATATAAGTTTTAAAACCTTGAAGCCAGCTTACAAGCAAAAAGCATAAAATTATCCCAGACAGGGGAGAGGAGAAGGCAACCAGATAACAGTGCTGAAACTGTGAGCTGAGTCTATGATTCAGGAAAAAAAAAAAACAACAAACAAACAAAAAAAACAAAACCAACAATCAAAAAGAACACCTGACCTTAATAGATTAGTCTTCTAAGAATAATAAGTAGGCCAGAGTAATGATCAACGGTAATGATTCCACATGTGATTGAAAGCTACCATTTATTATATACCTACAAGTTGGCAAGCACTGTTAGGTACTACACAAAATGATGTCATGTAATCACTGACCCTATGAGGTCAGTATTGCCACTTAATGGATGAAGAGCCTCAGAGAAACGAAGGAACTTACTTAAGGCTCACAACTCCTAAGTGACAAATCCTGAAATCAATCACAGGGCTGTGTAACTCCAAAGCACAAGATCTTCCCACTTGCATGATGCTGTATCTCAAGAGTAGAAATAAGACACCAGCCTTAAAAATGTTTTTAAAACACTCAAAATTAACCTCACCGGCCACTTGATCTCTCTGGAACTCACAATGGCTCAAACTGAGGGTTAAGAGGGCAGGGAATATATTAAAAAACAGTGGTCATCCTAGGAAATGAGTGGGTGGAAACAGAACCAGGGCTCACTTAAGGATGAGGCGTTCCTCCTTCACTCTGCCAGGGCAGAAATCCGCCATATCCACACACCAGGAAAATATCTGTCAGCCCATGACCTTCATCTCAAGACTGCAGACATCTTTGGCTTATGTGAAAATGTAGTGGTTTTTAAAGACTTTTTCTTAACAGAGAAAGAAATCCGAAGAGAAAGTAGTTCTAAAGTATCTCTAACCAACTAACAATCCACCTTCATTGTTCTGTGACACCGCCATTATTCAATTTCCCACTACTTCTTTTTTCCTGTAACTTGCACTTCCCTACCTGCCTTCTCCCCCCAAACTGCAGAAACTCACGTCATACCCAGGCCCATACTTTGTCCAAGAGCAAGCTAATCTCTCCCACATCTTGATAGTTTTACCCACTCTTTAGCTTTTCAAACAGAAAAAAATCAGTCCTCCATTCCCCAAATTCTAACCTTCCCCATTCACCCCCAGATCTCCTACTCATCTTTCTCACATCCCAGACTCTTTCCGTGCCCCTCAAAATACGGTCCCGGTCCTCCAGACTCAACCCCACCTCCACCTGCCTCCTAGCGACCCGTTTCCAGCCCCCATCTTTCTCTCCCTCACGATTCTTCCCTTCCTCTCACCATCGAGGTTCCTCTTAGCACCCTAGTCTCTCCATCTCTTTCCCGATTCTGCGTCCTCAACCTTCAGAATTCCCTTTCTTCGCGCCTCACTATCTCCAACTTCAAAATCCAGGGCCTCAACTAGTTTCTTCCCTGCCCCCCAAGCCCCACCCCTCCCCCTATTCCAACCCTAGCTCCTTTCCTTCGTGCACTCCTCAACCCCTTTTTCCCCCCCTTGCCCGGCACTCCCACCCAAGCCTCTCCCCAAGTCCACCTAAGCTAAATCCGCCCCCTCTCCCACCCAGAACCCTAATTCTCACACACCCTCGGTCTAACCCCGGACGCTGCCGACCCCACCCTTAAACCCACCTCAGGCACCCCTACATCTTCATCCTCCCACCTCCCCCACCGCGAGCTCTACCTCGTCCCTAGGGCCTTTCCCCTCCCCCAGCCCCCTCACACTCCGCCCCCGCACCCACGCGCTGCCCGAGGCTCGGCGAGCGGCCCGGCCCGCGGCCGCCACCTACCTGTGCCCCTGCCCGGGGCAGCGAGCGGCTGCACCTCACTGGCGGCTCCTTCCTCCACTGAGCGGCTAACCAGGAAGCGGCTCGGCACCAAGGCCACAAAGCCCGTGAGGGTGGGACACACACAGAGGGTGGCAAGAGGGAGGGGCTGGGGGCGACCTGGCGCCGCGGGACCGCGGGACCAGCAGGGAGGGGAGGGGGAGGCCTGGGCTGGGTAGGCGCGCGTGCGCGGGGCCGGCATGAGGGGCGTGGTCTGATCTGGGGTGGGCGGGGCATTGGCGGGGCGGGGCCGGGAGTGGGGTGGGACAGCCGATCTGAATAAGCCAGGCAGTCGCAGGGAGGGTGAAAGGGGCGGGGCTGGTCCGTGCGTGTGTGCGTGCCCGCGCGAGGGCGTGTCCCCCCTGAGATCTCCGGGGGGCCCCCCGAGGCAACGCAGAGCGGGGTAAGGGTAGTCCCTAGGCAAGACGCGCAGGCGAGGTGGCGCTTCTAGGCGGATCCAGTGCCAAGAGTGGGAGGGGCGGAGCTCCGTAGAGGCCGGAGCGGGGGCGGGGCGAGGCGGGGGCGGAGCCGGGGCCGGGCGGGGCGTGACGGGCGGGGGATCGCGAGCGGACGGGGTCCTTTCGCGGAGCTATCCGAGGCCCAGGCGAGCCGGTCTGTGCAGCACGGTGGGCGGGCACCGGAGAGGTGGGAGCCCGGTGGCGAGGCCGGGCGGAGGGTTGCGGGCGGGAAGGAACCGGTTGTGAGGAGCCGCGCGGCGAGGTGACCGCGGGAGGAGCCGCGACGTCTCTGGGAAAGGACAGTGTGCTTAGGGCCTGGCCTCTCTCTGGGCCGCCTCCCCAAGAACTTTTAGTATCCTAAAATGATGCTTTGACCCTCAAAAGGAAGAACAATTACAAATTACAGTTAATATGGCAAACGTAAGACATCATCAGCATCGTCCAACCTCAAACACTCTGGGAGACAGAGAATGACCGGTTTTAAATTTACGCCAGAGCTACCAGTGGATGGTGTAGGAAAGGATTTGCGGCAGGCAGATGTAAGAGCACCC
Source organism: Montemys delectorum (assembly GCA_019843815.1). Classification (NCBI taxonomy): domain Eukaryota; kingdom Metazoa; phylum Chordata; class Mammalia; order Rodentia; family Muridae; genus Montemys; species Montemys delectorum. Next base: position 14,660 of record JADRCD010233369.1, on the reverse strand, counting down.
AGACCCAAAGGTCCTGGCCAACGAGAAAATCAACCTAGGACTTGACCCAGAGGTTTTCGGAAAGAAGTACCAGAAAGGGCCACACTGTATATGTCAAAAGAAAATCAATGGCCCTGGTGAAGGACAGGGAATCCACCCTCCCTGTCTGTAAAACACAGAAAGGATGGATGGTATCCTAGAGCCTACTACCACTTTGGTAGAGAATCCCTGAGGGTATTCATGCTTGCTTATATCAAGCATGTCCTCTCAAACCTCCATCTTGGAGCTGTGTAGACACATGTCTGCTGAGTGGTTTTATGGCTTCCTTGGGGTTGGTTTGCCTCTTTCTCATTAACTGCAACAGAAACTTAATGAAAGCCAATCTCTGCCCCTTGTTTTACAGGACAGATATCGGTAGTTCAGGCATATTCATTTTGTATTAAGGTGCTTAATATTCATTATGTATTAAAGTGCTTGTTTGCTCTTCCCTAGACATCTTAGATCATTTAGCAATGAGGTTAAAAAAAAAAGCCTGAAAATTTGCTGGACAGTGGTGGCACATGCCTTTAATCCCAGCACTTGGAAGGCAGAGGCAAGTGGATTTCTGAGTTCGAGGCCAGCCTGGTCTACAGAGTGAGTTCCAGGACAGTCAGGGCTATATACAGAAACCCTGTGGGGGGGGGGGGGGGAGAAAAAAAGCCCTGAAAATTTGAAGAGAACACACTGTATCTTATTCATCTACTGTATACATAGATATGAGACCATTTCTCTAAATGGTATTTATTTTGGTTTTTTGAGAGCAGGTCTATTGTAGCCCAGAAAAACTCAGCTTGCCATATGAGCATTATAAGTGCCTTGGCCCTTAGTATACACATGGACCCCTTATTGATGGAATGTACTACCCCTTTAACTTCTTACGTTGTGTTTTGTTTTGTTAGCTGTTGGATATCAAGCCTGGGGCCCATGCCTGCCTATTGGCACTTTCCCATTGGCTACACCTTCAGCCTAATTTTTAGTAAATCTAAAATAACACTTTTAAATTTTACCTTTGGGCCAGCCTTGTCTTATGTTGATTTTGTCATGGACTAAACAAGTTAAATTTTAGTACATCTAGATCAGGGGTCATAAAGGGCCAAATAATATTTTAGGCGTTATAGTCTGTGACAGCTACTTAGTTCTACCACACAAAGGCAGATATAGACAATATGTAAATGGATGGACATAACCTTGTACCAATGAAACTATTCTATCTTGTTCTCTCTCTCCCTTTCTTCCCTCCTCGCTCCCTCTCCTTCATTGAACCCAGGGTCATGAACATGCTAAGCACATGCTGTACAACCATACTACACACCCCTGTCCCTCCATCATTTCTTTTGAGGGCCAGTTCTATTATTCAGTATATAAGCTGATGTCTCAGCTTTGTCATGTCTACAGAATTGATAAGCACACTTCTTTTTTTTTGAAGTTTTTCGAGACAGGGTTTCTCTGTATAGCCCTGGCTGTCCTGGAACTCACTCTGTAGACCAGGCTGGCCTCAAACTCAGAAATCCACTTGCCTCTGCCTCCCAAATGCTGGGATTAAAGGCATGCGCCACCACTGCCCAGCAGTAAGCACACTTCTTATGCCCATATTTAACAATGATGTTATTTCAAAGACCTTTACTTAATTCTGCTCCTCACTTCCTTTGGCAATAGGATCTGACTCTGTAGTTGAGGATGGCCTGGAGTTTACTATGTAGCCCAGGCTCCCTGTCTACTTGTGATAATCTTGCTTTTAGCCTTCCTCATGCTTTGGTTACAGATCTGCATCACTATGCCAAGCCACATAAGTTTTGGATGGGATTGTAGCTCAATAGTAGATCATGTGCCTAGCATTCTGAAAGCCCTGGGTATAGTTCTTTTTTTTTTTTTTTAAAAGATTTATTTATTTATTATATATAAGTACACTGTAGCTGTCTTCAGACACACCAGAATAGGGCATCAAATCTCATTACAGATGGTTGAAAGCCACCATGTGGTGGCTGGGATTTGAACTCAGGACCTCTGGAAGAGCAGTCAGTGCTCTTAACCACTGAGCCATTTCTCCAGCCCCCTGGGTATAATTCTTAGCACTATAAAAATAAATTCAAATTTTAAGAAGTGCTGAATAGTACAAGTTCATTTTGTTTTGCTAATAATTATTCTCTGTAGCTATTCAAGGAGCTATAAGTAATTGTTGAAGTATTGTCTGTCATTCAGCCTATATTTTCTTGACCCAAAGTGTATCTTGAAAATATTAAAAATTTTCAGAAACAATCATGTTCCTCATTGATAGGAACTCCAAGGGGAAGAAAAGAAAGTTACTTTGGTGTAACTTGGTAGTTAGTGTTATTATTACCTTCACTTTTAACTTATGTCCACATTTTCAATTTGTAATAAAGTAAGAGTTTTGTTTGTAATTAGCATCTAGGTCCATTAGCATGTGTGTGTGTGTGTGTGTGTGTGTGTGTGTGTGTGTAAGAGTTCTCCATTTTCATCTTCTTTAAGAATTAACAATGTTTATCCAATACCAGTTCTCTGGTGTCAGTAGTATAAAGGTTATGGTTAGATTAGTCAAGGAAAATACACACAAATGTTAGAACATGTCTCTCATAGTATAACTACAGCTTTTAGTACTCTTGATACTGTTTTGAACTTTAATAGAAAATGAACCTTTTTTGCTAACATAAAAACCAAAAAGAAATGAAATAAAAGTTATCATAATTAACATAAGCCCTACAAGATGGTTCAGCGGGGAAAGTGTTTTTAGTACATAAGCCTGGGCTGTTTGAGTTTGGTCCCCAGAACCCACATAAAAGTGGAAGGCGAGAACTGACTGACTCTTAAGAGTTGTCCTCAAAGTTTCCCGGTCACCATGGAACTCACACCTACATAAACATCATACACACACACACACACACACACACACACACTCAGAAATAATAATAAATACAATTATTAAAAAGTACTTAAATTCTAAAAATGAATTTAAATACTTAACTAGGTATGGATTAAAAAAAATCCCCTTTTTGTCTCTGTCTCTCTGTCTATGTGTGTGTGTACACTTGCACAAGTTCAAAGCCAACTTAGGCTAAATAAAAAGACCCTAGCTAGGAAGAAAGAAAGAAAAAAAAGTATACTGTATTCTATCATTTGCTTTCAGTCTGTGTCTTTATAAAATTAGAGTGTCTCAAAAATATTATTTGGTTGATTTTTAAATCTAGTATAATAAGCTATTGCTTATTATTAATGGTAAGTGGACTGATAATGTATTTATGTTTACATCTGTGTTCCTGCCCTCTTTTAGTATAGTCAAATGTTTTTCTGATATTGCATTTTTCCTCCCCTGTTGGCTTTTATCTTAGTCTGTTTGTGTTTCTATAATAAGGTACTTGAAAAGCTGGGTGACTTGTCAAGAAAGTAGGTTTATTTAACACACTGTTCTGGAGAGCCAAGAACTTGCTAACATCTGCTTGGTGTGGGTAAGGATCGCATAGGTGATAGATGGCATGTAGGGGAAAAGAGAGTTCACAAGGCCAGAGGTGGAAGCAGGAGAGTGGGGAAATGAATCCACTTCTATAAACAAACGCAGCCTGCTTTCTGAGACCCTTGTTAGTAATCACTTCCAGAGGGCCCTTGTGATCTGTTCCCCTCCCAGTAGGCTTCATCTACTAAAGAGCTCACCACCTTCCACTATATTATAGTAGAGTTCAAACTTCCACCATTTGAACCAAAGATGCTTCTTTCTTTATTTGTTGGTTTTATCTTTTTTGGTTACTATACAATCCGAAGATTATGACACGAATCCTTAACATCCTAGTGTTTCTCTTTGTCTGTCTCTGCCTGGTTTTCCAGTACTGGGATCTAACCCAAGCCATTGTGCATGTTGGCCAGTATTCTACCACTGAGCTGTTTCCCCAGCCCCCTGGTCTATTTTGCCTTAATATTATTTTGCTTCATGGTCAGTGTTAAGAACTTTACTAACATGACCTATGCATGTCATTTCATTACCTTCTTGCTTCATATTATTTATTGTCTTTGTTTTGTTTTTTATTTTTTTGAGAAAGGTCTCATATAGCTAGGTTGGTTCCAGCTTGCTTATACACTGAGGATAGACCGAGCTCTGACAATCCTGCCTCCACCTCCTGAGTACTTGAATTACAGGTGTGTGTCACTATACCAGGCTCAAATTTGCTACTTCTGCATCTCTTAAATCTCTACTTTTCATTGCTATTATTTTCAAGGTCATTGAGCAGACTCTGGGAGTCTTTTCTGTCTTGCTGTGGGGGTATAACCCAAGACTTCTTGTATGTAAGGCAAGCACCCTTTTACTAAGTCACACTTGCAGCCCAAATCCAGAGTCCTTTAAAGAGAGTTTTAAGCTAGTTTCTCTGTAACATATTCTTTGTTAACAGTATATTTAACATCACTAGTGCTTTCATTCTTGCAGAACTAGATCTAATCTAGAAGCATTCACTTTGATAGTTAATCTTGATTGGACTAAACTCCACCTCCATTAGTAAAGTACACCTCTGGAGGAATCAGGGTTTCCAGAGATAAGGTATTGGGGTTTCTTGTTCTGACTGCTTTGCCTTTTTTTTTTTCCAGCAATAGACTAATCGTGCCTGAGTAGAATCTTCTTTGTGTTTGTTCATTTTAAATTTCAGTGTTACTTGCAGTTGTAAATTTATATTTTAGATTTTGGGAAAATGTTAATCATCCTCCATCAATTCCGCTTGTGCACATTTCAGACTGGTTGATATTATTTTATAGCTCTGATGCTCTGTTCACTTATTTATTTTTTAAGATAATTTATTTTTATTTTATGTGAATGGGTGTTTTGCCTGCATGTCTGTGTACCACAGACATGTATGTGTTCTGGTGATCGAACTCACATTAGGCGTGGCTGGAAGCGCCCTTCCTGAGCCATCTTGCTAGTCCATTGTCTTTGATTAATTCTAAATTCTATCTGATGTTAAGCCTAGCTAACATTTTTTTTTTTTAATCTTTTTTGCTTTTTCAAGACAGGGTTTCTCTGTATAGCCCTGGCTGTCCTAGACCAGGCTGGCCTCAAACTCAGAAATCTGCCTGCCTCTGCCTCCCAAGTGCTGGGATTAAAGGCATGCACCACCACGCCCGGCTTTTTTTAAAATCTTAACTGTATTTTTCAATTTCTGAATTTCTATGTTGTCCCTTTTGAGTTTTCATTTTTCTTGTAAAACTCACTTTGTGTTCACCCATTTTGTCTGTGTTGTTTCTAAATTATTTCTATATAGGTATCTTTGTATCTTCTGATATAAATTAGTGCATGGGTACACCACCAGCACCTGAGTCATCTGTTGAGCTGCTTCTAACTTTGTTTGAGTCAGTGTCTTCAACAGAAGGTAGAGTAAACTGGTAATTTTTTCCCCTAGAGAGTTCACATCTTTCACATCTTTTCCTTTGTCTGGGAGATGGCATAAGGGACAAATCAATTCTTCTGCTTCTTTAGACCATGTTGCAATTTTTCATATGTTTAATTTACTTCTTATTTCAGATAGTTACGTAGTAAGCTTAGTTTCTCCTTCATTGCATCTGTCTCTCATGTACACAAGACCAAGAAACCTTTCTTTGCTTTTCAGCCAGCAGCAGCTTCCTGTGGAGCTTCACAGGGGCCTTGTTTCTTTGAACTCATCTCAGGTGACATGCATGGGGGCTGTGCTGCAGCTGTGCTGCAGCTGCACCTAACTGCATATGACATTGATAAATCTCACAAACACAATGAGGGAAAGATGCCAGATACAGAGAAGCCTGAACTTCGATTCCATGTACATGAGATTTAGACAGACTTCACCCACAGTGTTAGAAATAGGACCACTGCTCCTTGTGGGGAGGAAGGAGAGGGGGTAATTGGGAAGGGACACTTTTCACAAGCTCCAGTATTTCTTTACCTTAATGGGTTTGATTTGTAAAGTTTTATTGAATACATTGCTTGTGATTTGGTCCCTTTTATTGTATGCATGTTATAGTTAAATAGGCAACTGTTGCATCAAAACCAAACAAAGGCCAAACTGTAAACCGAGTATGGTGGAACATATGTATAATCCTAACAGTCAGGAGGTTAAGGCAAGAGGATTCGAGTTTGAGCTAATAGCAAGAACTTGTTTCAAAAACAAAGTTAAAAAAGAAAAATCAAGGATGGATTGGGAGACGATATTTATAAAGACACATAAAATAGAATTTGTATGTAGACTACTTCTAAGACTTTTTTTTGTGTGCCCATGTGTGTGTGTGTGTTTGTGAGTTGCCCAGTATAAGTGCTAGGAACTGAACTCTAGTCCCTGGAACCCTTGTAAAAAAGCCAGATGGCATGTGCTTGTCAGCCCAGTGCTGGAGAGGTACCAATGAGCAACCCTGCCTCAAGGGATGTAAACACACACACACACACACACACACACACACACACATCTGATTACTTATGCATCTATCTGTACTAGAACAGGTATGTAAAGCAGAAGATAAGATCTGAGAGACTCTTTTTTCTGTTTTACCCTCCAGGATCCTCTGCAGTTGAGCTCAATAAGATTCCTTCAGCAGAGATAACCAGGTGACTAGCTCAGAAATTTTTTTACAAGAATTATTTATTTTATGTATATGAGTACACTGTAGCTGTCTCAGACACACCAGAAGAGAGCATTGGATCCTACTACAGATGGTTGTGAGCCACCATGTGGTTGCTGGGAATTGAACTCAGGACCTCTGGAAGAAGTCAGTGCCCTTAACCACTGAGCCATCTCTCCATCCCATAGTTCAGAATTTTTAAGTTAGGTTATCACTTTATTTCATGTTTCTATTCATAAAATGATGACTGTTGCTGTTACAGATCCCTGTAATTTTAGCTGCTGGAGAGACTAAAGGAGGGGATCACATGAGGCTGGGAGTTCTGAGGACAGCATGGCTAACAAGCAAACCTCTCATCTCAGAAAAGCAACCAAAAGCAGAGTGTCAAATGTAAATTAGCCCAGTGTGGTGGGCAGGCCTGAAACCCCAGCTCACAGGGAGTAGATCCTGAGTAGGAGAGACCTTGTGTCTGCTACCACCCCCAAAATGCAGCCAGGTGTGTCTGCTCATGCCTGTAATCCTAGTATGTGGATGTGGGAGCTAAGGCAGACAGGTTACTGTAAGTCCTAGGCCAGCCTAGGCTACTAGTTATTTTTAGACCATCTTGGGCTACAGAGTACCCAGACTGAAAAACAAAAACCCTAAAAGTAAATATTGTTGATACTTGGATTGCTAAGGGTATAGATACTCACAAAATACCTGTTTTTAGCTTTCAAGCTTAAAAAAGAGAAACAACATAAATACAGCTATAAACAGTAGAAGTCACCCATAATTTATGTCACCATAGCTTGTTAACTATCTTTATATAATTACTGAGGGTTTTAATTTTAGAAGTAGAATAATGACGTCAGTTCAAGTAGTCAAAGACATTTCCTGGAGCATAACAGTGGAAATGGTCGTATTTTATAGGTCATCCCAGGGAGAGGGCAGAAGTTTGCGGAAACAAAAGCGCAAGTCCCTCCCATGTTTTGAATAGCTTGGTTGTTAAACTGTGTGCTAGGCAACAGCCTTGCTTTCTCTTCTGTTGAGAATCAAGAGTTTGCTTTTTTATTACTGTATGTTTATAAAAATTGCAGGCTAAACATTTTGAGATGAGGAAAGTGGATCTCTGCTCAGGCACTGAAGGGACAGAAGTGATTTTGGCCACGTCGAGTGATGAAAAGCATCCACCTGAAAACATCATTGATGGGTAAGAGGGCCCCTTCCTTCTGTCCTAATTCCAGGGTTATGTTAGATCAAGGAGCCCCTCGAGTACCGGGGCCCTATTTCGTAATAACTGGTACTACTAAGCAGTTTAATAAATATTTAGTGAGCTAGATGACTTCATAGTATCTATTTGTGAAGTCATTATTGAACTAATTGAATTGTGAATAAGTTTTTTTATGTTTGTGCAAATAGGTTTGATTTTTTTTTTAATTTTATTCTTTTTTTCAGTGCTGGAAATTAGACCCAGGGCCCTCCCATGGTAGACAAGTATTCTACCATCATGCTGTTCCCCCAGCTTTTTTTTTAATTTATTGTAATTTTTGTTTTCTAAGTCTGGGCCTTACTGTAAATCTTTCTGTCTCAGAGTCCAGGATTATAGTTGTGTTCAGCCATTCCTACTTTGCAAAGAGATGTACATGAGTGTTCTAAGATTTATTTCTTTTCATTTTACATATACTAGTGTTTTGCTTATACGTGTGTATGTATGTGCAATGCCAGAGACAGAGAGGATACCAGATCCCCTAGAACTGGAGTTACAGATGATTATGAACTACCATGTGGGTGCTATGAACCCAAGCCAGGTCTTCTATAAGAGCTAACAGTGCTCTTAACTGTTGAGCCATCTCTTCAGCCCATAAATAAGTTTTAAAAGGTGTTTTACCGAGACAAAAAAATAAGACAGCAACTTCAATTTATGGGAGAGTAAAATTTAATATCTGGTTTTGGTTTAATTCTAGATTTTTCTTAGAAATAGAAATATATAAACACCGCCATTTCCTATGTACTGTTTGCTTGCTTGCTGGTCTAAGCAGCACCTTTGCTGAGCTGAATGCCTCACTTCTTCCCTTCCTGCATCTTGTGCATCATTCCAATCCCACCTGGCCAGGGCTAGAGGGCACCGCACTCTAGGTAGAGGGAAGTAGTATTCTCAGAGCTTTCCTTCCAAGAAAAGTGGCCACACACCACTTTTGTTTATTTCTAAACTTTATTTTATTTTTTAAAGGTTTATTTATTTCATGTATATGAGTACACACTGTAGCTGTACAGATAGTTGTGAGCCTTCATGTAGTTGTTGGGAATTGAATTTAGGACCTCTGCTCGCTCTAGTTGACCCTAACTGTGCCCAAGGATTTATTATTTTAAGTAAGTACACTGTAGCTGTCTTCAGACCGTACCAGAAGAGGGTGTCAGATCTCATTATGGGTGGTTATAAGCCACCATGTGGTTGCTAGGATTTGAACTCAGGACCTTCAGAAGAACAGTTGGTGCATCTTACCAGCTCTCTAAATTTTATTTTATATGTGGATTTTGCCTACATGTATTACTGTGCAGATGTGTTCAGGACCTGGAAAGGCCAGAAGAGGATGTCAGATCCTTAGAGTTTCAGACCTTTGCGAGCCACTGTGTGGCTTCTGGGTCTTCTGGGAGAGTAGCCAGTACTCTAGACTGAGAACACCTCCTTTACCTAGTTCTGGCTTACTCTTCTTAAATCCTTTCAGTTTGTGTACATAACCACACCTGACTGGTAGGATCATATCATTTTTAGAGCTGAATGGATTTATTAGATTATCTTTATTTTAGACTTGGAGGAAGACAGGTGCACTCATTAAATACTAGCTTTAATTATTGAGGCAGAGCCAGTTATAAGATGGAGATGTTATAAGTCTCCATATTTTGTTGTGCTCAGACAAGATCTCAACGATCAAGGTCAGCTGCTGCTCCTCTCTCACACCTTTCCCCAGCTGTGAGGGCTTTGCTAGGAGTATTTGATTTTAGTCCCTATTATGAAATTGGGTGAATTATGAATTTAGTCCCTATTATGAATTTGATTTTTTGTTTCTTTTTTTGTAATCGTTTGTCTGTAATGTTATGTCCTCTCTCAGGAGTTCTTAGAAATGTGAATTCTTAGAAATCAGCCTGGGTTTTGCTTATCTTTGACTCTATAGAATCTTGAACTGTTTGCTGAGTAGGTTGTTGATTTAGAATACCAAATATTTGTTAAACTTGGCTAATGTTAAAAACAGTCGAGTGTAATTTATATGCATGCACCCACACACAGAAATATATATATATACATATACATACATATACACACATATGTGTGTGCGCACAGGCACGCACACACACATAACACACACACATATATATACATATACATGATTGCAAATTTGCTTAGGGCTTTTATAATTTAGGAAGTAGTAAGCATACATAAAAACTGTTTTCAGCTGGGCATGGTGCTTCATACCTATAATTTTATGTTATTGGGAGGCTAAGGCAGGAGGAGAATTGCCTTGAATTCAAGGCTAGTCTGTACTGCAGAATGAGACCCTGTCTCAAGAAAAGCAAAGGAGGCAGTAAAGAGAGGTCTCAGAAGTTTAGAGTGCTTGCTGCTCTTAGAGAGGACTAGAGTTTAGTTCCTAGCACTCACATTGTATAGCTCACAACCTGTAACTCCTTGTCTGACCTCTGTGGGCACCTGCATACATGTAGCATAAACACACACACACTTGAGCACATGGACTCATAGACATACGCATAAATACAGTAAGTAAACATCTTTAAAAAGTATTTTTGGCTGGGCAATGGTGGTGCATGCCCTTAATCCCATTACTTGGGAGGCAGGGGAAAGTGGATCTCTTTAAGTTCACAGCCAGCCTGGTCTATAGAGTCAGTTCCAGGACAGCCTGTTTTAAAGATTAATAAAAAGAGTACCGAAGGTAAAGTAGTTTGTTAAAAAAAAAAAATCACACAAATAAACAAATGATAGGATCAACTAAAATGCATGTTTTCTAACTCTCAGTTAAAGGTTCTATATGATAACACAAATGTAAGGCTTGAATGAAAAACTTAATACCTGCCTTTGCCTGTGTCATAGTTCCTGTGAAAGTCAGGTAATAGTTATTTATCCCATGATTTGGTATAGAAAAATTAGTGTACATATATACACAGAACTGCAGATTTGTCTTTAAGTTGTTCCTTTAGAATAGAGATCTTTCCAGAAATACCCTTCACTTCAGTTGGAGAGAGATCATTTTTCTAAGGCAAGATCAGTTTACCTCCTCCCTTTCTAAAGCCTTCAATTAAAAAAAGTTATTTGTATGTGAATGTTTTCTGCATGTATGAATGTGTATCATGTGCATGCCTGATGCCCACGGTGGCCAGAAGAGAACATCAGATCCCCTGAAATTTGATTTATAGGCAATTGTGAGCTGCGGTGTGGGTCCCGGGAACTGAACCTAGGTCCTCTGAATGAGAAATCAGTTCTCTTAACTGCTGAGCCGTCTATTCAGCCTCAGGGATTTTTGATCTCTGTAGTTCTAGCAAACACAAACAGGCTTTATATAGACATTAAACTTATTTTATGCTCAGAGATTATTTTATATAAATGGAAATAGCTGCAGAGTTACTTGGAGAAATTGGTGCTGTAAATTTATTCCCACAGCAAGGATTATCTTATGCCCCTGCTGCATACTTTAAATTTCCTTAGAAGTTAGTTGTACTGTTTTTTTGTTATTGTTTGCTTGTTGGTGCTGTTGTTTTGAGATAGCCTCGTGTGGTCATGCTGGCGTGGAACCACTATGTAGCCAGAGATGACCTGGAGCTCCTGGTCTTTCTGCCTCTCTTCTCCAGGTCTGGAGCTTACACTTGGCTAGAAAGAAGGATTAAAAAGAATGTGTTTATTTCCTCTGACCCCGCCTTTGTCCTCTGTACCTAGTATGTCAGTGAAAAGGGAGGAAAGAAAAACTCCACAGAGAAAACAACGGAGCTAGGTGTGAGATATCTCACACCTGTAACCCCAACATTTGGAAGGCTGAGATGGGAGTGGTTCATCAAAGCTGGAGGCTAGCCTAGGCAATTTAGTAAGATATTGTTTCAAATTAAAAAAAAAAAATCTAGGACTGTAATGGTAGATCATTGTACATACGTGATCTGGGCTCAGTGCCCAGTACATATTCACCCACTCTACTCTTTCAAAAAGAAGTGGTCTTTTTTGCAGGTACAGTTGCATACTATAGTTGAGTCATATAAATAGAATCATATATATTGTGGTTTGAGCTTTTTTTAAAAACAGGATGTCAGTAGCTGAAGCAATTTACTGTGTAGCCCAGGCCAGCCTCAAACACACAGCAATCCTCCTGCCTTAGCCTTCCAAATGCTAGAGTTATAGATGTGTATCTCCATGCCTGTCTCATATGAGATCTATTGTTTATTGGTTTTGATTATTTTTTTAGATTTATGAGTATGGATGCTTTGCCCATATAGCTCATATGTGCCTGGTACCCACAGAGTTCAGAAGATGGTATCAGATCCCCTGGCACTGGATTTATAGACGCTCATTGTGAGCCATCATGTAGGTACTAGGAATCAAACTCCAGTCCTTTGCAAGAATAGCCAGTACTCTTAACCTCTGAGCCATCTCTCCAGCCCCCTTTTTTGTGTTTTTATGAAAAAACCACAAGTCAGTGTGGGGCTGACTGGCCTGCAACTCTTGGTGGAAATTGACTGGCCTTGGCCTTGCCAGGATCTTTCCACCTTAACATGGGCCACCACACCACACAGAGCCTGTGCACTGTTGTGAGGCTCCTTCCACTTACATGATTTAAGGTTCCTCTGTTTTGTAGTAAATATTACTACTAGTTTTTTAGATTTATTTATTTATATGAGCACACTGTAGCTATCTTCAGACACTCCAGAAGTAGGCATCGGATCCCATTACAGATGGTTGTGAGCCCCTATGTGGTTACTGGGATTTGAACTCAGGACCTCTGGAAGAGCAGTCAGTGCTCTTAACCACTGAATCATCTCTCCAGCCCCATATTACTACTATTTTTCTTATTGTCAAATATTCAAATACATTGATAGAGCACATAGTATTTGTGCATTCTTGTTTTAAAGATTTATTTTATTTATTTTATGTGTATGAGTACACTGTAGCTGTACAGATGAGCGTGAGCCATCATGTGTATGGAGGCTTGGAATTGAACTCAGGACCTGTGCCGGCCTACTTGCTCAGGCCCCGCTTGCTCCAGCCTGCTAGCTCCAGTGTAATTCACTGTAGCTGTCTTCAGATGCACTAGAAGAGGGCGTCAGATCTCATTACAGGTGGTTGTGAGCCAGCAACTCAGGAACTCACGACCTTCAGAAGAGCAGTCAGTTGCTCTTACCCACTGAGCCATCTCTCCAGCCTGTATTTGTGCATTTTTACGTTGAAAGACATAATTTCTACTTTTCCAATTTTACTTGAAAACACCAGCTTAGGGCTAGTGAGATGACTCTGCAGGTAAAGACGCATGCTGCTCAAGCCTGACGAGCTGAGTGTAAATGCCAGAATCCACAGTAGGAGGAGAGAACGGAGTCCTGAGAAGCTGCCAGTTTGTAATAATACCTCTCTCTCTCTCTCTCTCTCTCTCTCTCTCTCTCTCTCTCACTCACTCACACACACACACACACACACACACACACACACACACACACACGCACACTAGTAATAATAGCAATAACAGTAATAATAATACAGACAATAAGGAAATTCAATATAAAGAGAAATAATGCATCAGCTTACAGATCTAAAAACTCAGGAAACCTCAAGCTGGATAAGTATAAAGAATACGTCCCAGCAAACACTGAAAAGAAAGAAGTGTATAAACAGCTGGAGGGAAAGAGTAGCGATTCGCTGAGGCTCAGCCGTGCTGATGATGTCAGGCCTGCTGACTAGAGAGAGCTCCTCAGCAGTGTAGTGTCTGACAGATACTGAACAGGAGATGCAAGTAGACACAAAAACTGTCAACCTGGAATTCTTTCTCTTGCTAAAACATACTTCTAAAGTAAAGACACAGGTAAACCTGCATGGCAGAAAATATTAAATGAACTTTGCAATTTGACAAAGTATAATACCAGAGGAAAACTCACACCTGTATGGAATGTACTAGAAATTGTGAATATTTAGATAACTGTAAGTGACTATATTTTTCTGAGTTTCTTTGAGAGATAGCTAATCACTTTGTGATTTAAAAACATATTATGAGATTAATTATATGTAAAATATGTATCAGTAGTATAAACATGAAGTTCTAGGTGATTTGACTAGCACGAAGCTCTCTCTTCCCCCTTTCTACTTTTCGTGTGTCTGTATGTACTGTGTGTGTGGTGGTGTGAATCAGAGTGGCCCTCCCTCATAAGTGCATGTATTTGAACACTTGGACCCCAGTTGGTGGAACTGTTTGGAAAGAATTTGGAGGTGTGGCCTTGTTAGAGGAGGTGTGTTACTGAGGGTGGGCTTTGAGGGTTTACAAACCTAGATAGCTCTTTTTGTCACCAAGGATGTAAGTTCTCATCTGCTTCAGTGCCATGCATGACTGCCTACTGCCATGCTCCTTGACATGATGGTAATAGCTAAATCTCTAGAATTGTGAGTCCCTAAGTTTTATTTATTTTTATATATTGCCTTGGTCATGGTATTTATCACAGCAATTAAAAAGTAACTAAGATATTGTACATGAATGTGTATTTGCGTGTGTTTGCACGTGTGTGAGTGTGAGTGTGTGTGTGTGTGTGTGTGTGTGTGTGTGTGTGTGTGTAGGCCTGAGTTTGATACCTGGAATCTTCCTCTATTAATTGTTCTTCCACTTTATTCATTGAGGTGGGGTTTCTCAGTAAAATACAGAGCTCACCACTGATTCAGCTGGTCTTGCTAGCCGGTTTGGTTTAGGCATCCCTTGGTTTTGCCTTCTGAGGCTGGAATTATAGGAAAGCTACTGTGTCTACCTGGTATTGATAGTTCTAGAGAGCCAGACTCTGTCTCCTTTGCTGTCATGGTAAGAACTTTAGCTGCTGACTCTTCTCCCCAGTCCCACAAG
>JADRCD010233368.1:0-13169 GCA_019843815.1 Montemys delectorum | reverse complement strand
CAATATAAAGATGGAGATTCAGAGGCCAGTGAAGTTCCAGTGAGCAGAGCCAGGAGCAAATCTGATTGTGTTGATCTGGTGGGCTGAGCTGTCTCCATGGACTTGAAAGGCAAGGCTGCACCCAGAAACCATGTTGGCAACAGGATGGATCGATTCCCCACCTTTCGATCCAGAAGAGTGGCAGAGGCAGTTAGGGAAGCTGCTGTTAGGAGCTTCCTTTGTATTTTGAATGTGTAGTCTCTAATTAGACTTTGCCTTAATTGCAAGATTTCCATGTACCCCATGACTGCTGTGTACCCCATCAGGGGATAAACACATCCATCAAGTGAGAGGCAAATTGTGGCTGTTGCCTTGGCCCTGTCATCCCGTTGGCTTGCTCTTCCATAGTTCCTCAGGGAACTTAGCTTAGCCTTCCCCTGCTAAAGTGCTTTGGGGCCCACATTTTAATCAAAAGTGTACCTGCCTCTAGGATAAAAAAAAAAAAAAAAAAAAGAGTATGGATTCAGCTCAAAAGTGATTAAATTTAATAACCAAAAGACCAGAAAAAAAGGCTGCTTTGCTGTGCATAATTTCACTGTCAGATATTTCTTCTGTCACGTGGCTATATTCTATATGCTGTATGGGGACACTTTATTAAAAATGCCATTTATTTTAACAGCAGCAATAAGAGAAACACACACCTTCCCCTTCTTTCTCCCCACTGCGTTAAAGGCATTTGTGGTTATTAAATTACTCTCGAGTAGAGGAATGCCTGTCTCCAAATTTACTCTGAAGCATTTCAATAAAATGATCTCAAATGTTTATTCACTCAGCAAATACTCACCCAAAGCCATTCTGGGCCCAGTGCCTAGCCAGCACTTGGATAATGAGGTGAAGCAGACAGAGCTCCTTCCTGCGTCCCATTTAGCTCCTAGAGCATGGGGTAGAGCCTGAGTCCTGGCTTCTGTCCCTTCAAGGAGCCAATGGGTGAATAGATGAATAAATGAATAAATGAATGAATGAATGAGGTCACTGGTAGATCTAGAAAGATTAACGTAGTCTAGTAACTCAAGGTTGGAGTTGCAGTTGCATGGAGCTGAAGGAAATATGAGAAAGATTAATAGTTCTCTTAGAGTGTCCTAAGGAGGGGCACTGACCAGTTGCTGGGCTATTCCTCTGGACAGAAGATAGGCACTGGTGTTACAGGCAAAGAGAAGATGGAGGGGGAAGACTCTGGGCCATGCAGTTTTCCTAGAAATATTCACAAGCTCTCCCCACTCTCATGTCTTGTTTTACCTCAGCCCCCCAGCTAAAGCGTAAGAAAACAAACTCCTTTCAGAGCAGTATGGGAGTGTCCTCACCCAGAAGTTCAAAGGTGGGCTGAAAGGTGAGGTGACTATGTAGCTCCCTGCTCCTTCAGCCCTGCAAGAAGTCCAGTGTGGAGGCAGGATCAACTGAGAGTTCAGGCTGCAGAGGTGAACCAAGTTAGGGCTGTAGTGAGCACCTTAGGAGCTGGACTTGGCTGTGAGATGTTAGCAGGGAATCATGGGGATTTGAACATGAAGGCTCATAACTAGAAGGGAAGGCCACTGTGGTGGAGCCATGGTAATGGAAGATAGGGTGAGGCTGCAGTGAAGGAAAACAAGAGACTAGTGAGAGAACAGAGAAGCCCGGAACCAAGGCAGGGCCAAGCTGAGGTAATTTTCTGACTAGAGGGGAGGCACAAAGGAGGCCTGCTGATTCTGGCTTGACAGAGTCAGGAGACAGGGATATTGCTGGCCAGGGAGTGTGCTAGGGTCCTGTCCCTGGGACACTGTAGAGGGCTGTGCAGCAGGACTTGTGCTCCAGGACTCCTTGCCTGGATACAAATTTCATTGTACGAAACCATCCATCCAGATGCAGGTGTCATGTTTACAGAATCAGAAATCAAGCTGACAGGTGCTCTTTAAAATAAGCAAGTAATGGCCTGTGGGGCAAGAGATCCCAGCATCTGCTGTCTTACAGCTGACACCAAGATGTCCTTTTAAAAGAAAGTCCTGTGGTAATAGAAAAGGCATCAGCTTTTAGTTCTGAGTAAACAGGCCAGGCTTCTATACCATCAGGATTGGGACCTCAGTGCTCCTCCCACCTGTTGCTCAGCTGTGATGGAGGCATGGCGATGGCATCTGTCCTGACATGCTGAGCTAAACAGCCAGTTGTGCAGGGACCCCAGCAAGCTTGGTTCACTGAAGAGGCTGCTCAGATCCCAGGAAATACTGCCCCTCACACAGGCCCTATGTTAGTATGGGCACAGGGTCTTTCAGCTCACATTTCAGCAAGCCCCTGACATGGTTGAGGCTCCTGGTGCTAGGGAGCCCTCCAGTGTCCTCTTGATCTAGCTCATATGCAGGCTGCCAGAGCTTGGTCTGTGGAAAAACCTTGTTCTTCTCATCCTGGGCCCCTTAGACTCCAGTCTCTCCTAAGCCGAGCTTGGGGCTGCTTGGCTGACTGACACCAGGACCCTGCCAGCCTTCACTGTCTACAACCTTTCCATGATGAATGAACCCCCTAAAACCCCAGCTGCTGTCCATAACATCTCATGTTCTTCCACCAGTCCTCCTGTTTGCAGCATGGCTGTCCCCAAGAGTTGCTTGCCCACCTCAGTACCCTTACATGAGTATTCCCATTGTGGGAAACACCCTATCTGGAAGCCTCGAGTCCCAGGCTGGCGCAAGTGTGTCTTCTCTGGGACCTTGTTGGATTCTCACTGCTCACTTTAGTGAGTTCCACTTATGTTTTGTTGTTGTTGTTGTTGTTGTTGTTGTTGTTGTCTGTTTGTTTGTTTTGTTGGACACAGAGTCTTACCATCTGGCCCTGGCTGGCCTGCCTCTGCTTCCCGCATGCTGGGATAAGTTATGTGCCATCACCTTTAGGTTTCTGTTTGGTTTTGCAAACTGTCCTGCGTACCAGACCAAGACAAGAACTCCTGAAGGACAGTCTGCCTTGCTCACTATGGTCCTTGGCCCAGCACAGAACCTGGAGCAAGGGCATCAGTGGGAGTCAGTGCTCAGCTGCAGTTTCCCAGTCACAGGATACCGCACATCGCACATCGAGCACGGCCAGCCGGCTCAGATGGGGCCAGTGAGATGGGGTAGGACTGACTTCCCCTCAGGGCTTCCAGGGTGCTGCCACCTCCCCCGGGGCTGCTGTCTTGGTGCCTTTCTTGTGTGCTCCTGTTTTAACCCCATTCATGGGGGCCACAGCCACGTAATTGGATTGAGCAGACACTGACAAGGTCAATTTGACAATTTCATTAATCTTTTATTAAACACGAGCCCTGAGCTCCAGCCAAGCTTGTCTGTGAGCTGTCCCCAGAACGTGCCTGGCATATTCCTGTCTCGTATGCTTCTGCCGGGCCAGACATGACTGTCCTGGTAATGCCGGCTGTGACAGAGTGCTTCCCTAGTGCTGGATCCAATGCAGAGGAACCCTTTCAGTCTCTCGGGCCACCTGGTATGTGTTTATTATCAAGATGATGGTGGTGGTGGAGGAGACCATGATGAGGTCACAGTAACCTTGACAATTAGAAATCAAACCTTTTCCTTTGTTTGCTGAGAATGAGACTGAGCCTTGGAGAAAGGACTCTAAGGGTTCTTCTCTGGGGAAGATGAAGAGCAGCTGACAGTGGAACTAGCAAGCTAGGATGGACCAAACAGAGTTTCAGCGGGAACAATGGAGATTCGTATGATAAACAATGTGTCCGTCACATGTTACATATACAACACAAGTGTTAAAGTGATGGGCCTGGAGGGAAGAGAAAAGATGGGGGATGGGGGAAGCTGATGCCTTGAGGAACCTTGAGGAAGGTAGTAGATGCCTTTCTGTTTGAGAGGAGGACCTTGAATTAGACAGAAGCTCTCAGGATTCAGAGAGCAGAAGGAGAGACAAGAGAGCACCAAGAGGAGGCAGGGTGACTGTGATGGAGAGAGAGAAGACAGTAAGGCTGGAAGACCAGGTGGAACCAGGGTTCAGAAGCCTTGGGAACACAGGAGGGTACTCAGCAAAGAGCCGGATGCATCATTTGAAAGTGCTTCTGGGTATACTGTGAAGGACTGATTGGACAGTGCTGGGCTGTTTCAGGTGTTCTGGCACCAGGAAGTAAGGACTCTCTGAGAAACTGTTGGAAGGTGAGAGATTAGAGCAGGGAGGAGAGGCACATGGGTCCCACATGATGTGATTTCAGGCAAGGAAAAGGCTGTCTTTGGTGCTGGGCAGGTGAAAGGGGAAGTTCCACACCAGGCCCAGACAATGGAAGCAGCTGTTAGGATCAGCCCATTCATGGGCTGTGGGCAAATCTTAATTAGTAGAGGCAGGTAGGTTGTCAAAGGAGACCCTTGCTGATATGGCCATGCCCAGTGCTTACCTCCAGGGTTGTAAGCAGACAGGCTACCTTTAACACTATAGGTTAATGGCTCTCCTGGCAAGGAAAAGAGCCCAGGGACCCACTGACTCACCCTGAAGGACCTAAGAAGCCATCAATACCCTTGGCCAGATTTCTGCAATGTCACTCAAGGCCTGAGCTACTCTGGAGACCCCCAGCTCCCCGACTTTGCTGATGCCTGCTTTCTGCTAAACTTGTTCTCCCCCAGGAGTAAACTACAGACATTGGCCATGGGCTAGGCACCAGTCAGACCCTGAGATATGGAGATGGGTTGCCAATGGTGGAACCTTGAAGGACCTTCAGGTAGAGGTGAGCAGCCAGTGATACTCAGTGCTAGAGCATGTCCCAAAGAGGGGAGATAGAATATTCAGAGAGGCTGTTCTTTGGGGAAGCCTTCATTGAGTGGATTACCTTGGCACTGGATATTAGAATATGCACAGCGGTTCTATGGGCAGGCCAAAAGCTTTGGAGGTCTCTGATGATCAGCATTGTGTCAATATTGCCTTATTATTATTGTTGTTGTCATTGCTGTTGTTGTTATTATTGTTTTGTTTTGTTTTGTTTTGTTTTTTCAAGACAGGATTTCTCTGTGTAGCCCTGGCTGTCCTGGAACTCACTCTGTAGACCAGGATGGCCTTGATCTCAGAAATCTGCCTGCCTCTGCCTCTGCCTCCCAAGTGCTGGGATCAAAGGTGTGTGCCCCACCGCCGTGCTGTTGTTATTATTATCTGATTATGTAAAGTTTGTCATGAGGATTGAGAGAAACCAAACAGCCTTCGTCATGTTTGAATCTATCTGGGGCAGAATCTAGGGAAGGTTTCTCCAGACTCTTTGCCTCCATATTGAAAGAGGGGAGCTTATGGAGACAGAGAAGTTCAATGCTTAAACCCAATCTGATTAGTCTCTCTGCTTCTGAAAAACAAACAAACAACAGGCTCACTGCTACCTCAGGACATGGACACATTGCAGCCTCTGCTATTGGCTGGCTCTTCTCTGTGTACTTGGCAGCCACTCACCTGCCAGCCTCCTCCCTCAAGCTCCCCCTCCCCCCTGTAACATGCCATCTGCACCTTCTGCTCCTGCACTTCCCAGGGTAGCCACAGGTAGTCCCCACCCTCAGGCCTTGTTAGTGTTGCTTCCTCTGCTTGGAGGGTCTGCTTCATACAGGGGCCCCTTTGGTGGCATGTCAGCTATGGTAACAAGTCTTCCCTGGGAAAATTAAGGGCTCAGAGCCAGGCATGGGCAGCTGAGACTCAGGGAATTCTTCAATACCCTGCACTTGATGTGAAGCAGCCAATTTCCCCCAACTGCAGCCAGGTAGGTTGGCTTCTCTAGTTCCCCTGATGCTGTTAGGGCTCATGTGGAGGAAATAAAAGGGCAGCCTCCCAGCCAGCTGCCTTTGGGGACCTGAACTCTGCATCTGGTTCTTCCTCCTGATATCAGGCTTTCTTGATAGGAACTGCTTTGTTACAGGAACTAATCTGGTTGTCATTTGAAGGTCTTAGAAGAATGCCTGGCAGGGAGCAAGTGTTCACTAAGGGGCTAATCATTACCATTGCTTCTTAATTTGAAAATGGTAAAGTGAAAGGTAAAATGACTCGGGAGATACAAAGAAATAGCATCCTTCTCAGTTACCTTATGGGTGCTTCCCAGGGTTCTCTTCATCCCCGTTGATGTGTTGAACATCTATCGTGTACACACACTAAGGAAGACGCACATACACAACCCGTCGAGCCTCTTCTGAGCTTGCTTTTCTTACTTATTAGCATACACAAATGTCTTTGAAGCCCCACAGGAACTTTATCTGGCTCTGTAGTCACATGGCCTGCTAAAGAATAGGCATTGTATGGAATCCTGTAGTGGGAGAGCGGGAAAGCAGAAGTCAAGCTGGCTTAGGGTAGCAGCTGTAGGTCAGTCCAAAGAGTCAACTACAGCCTAGCAGTTGTCACTGCTGAGGGTAAGGGCCACCATATACAAATGACCTCCTTGCTGCAGATGAGATATTTTCATTTAAGATTGCTGGGCTAGAAATGTCATTTCCAAATGTGTCCATTAGTTGATTTGAGGATGAGGTCTTTGGAAGGTATAAGGTATTGGGGCCGGGGGGGGGGGTCATAAGGCCTCATAATGTCACAGTGGCTTCTACAGGCAGACAGACCTTGGCGGTTCTTCGGAGGGATAGGGGGGTGGGGGGGGGGGGGGGGGGTCATAGGGCCTCATAATGTCACAGTGGCTTCTACAGGCAGAGAGACCTGGGCCAGTGATGGGTTCATCTGTGTGATGAAGCAGTTCTGTCTCCACATAGGATGCTATGTGTCATGTTTCAGGGAAGCAGGAAGACCCTCACCACCACCTGGTGCTGTGCTCTTAGACTTTCTAGCTTCTGGGTGTCATTTTTTTTTTTTAAATGCATTACTTGTCTGAGGTGTTTGGCTCTATGAACACAAAACACACTGAGACACCTTTTATTTTAGTGACAATACTTGGAGCCAGAGAGGGGCATGGGCTCCCTGAAATCACTCAGCAGTCAGTGAGGGGAGAGTTGAGCACAGCCAGGCTTTGGCCTTGGTGCACAGGTAGCCTGTGATACCCTTCCCTTCCCCCCCCCCCGCCCCCCCCCACCTGCACAGCCCTCTGGCCTGGAGGAGTAAAGCCTGGGCGGGGACAGCCTTTTGCCCTTGTTACCTTGCTCTGTAGTCTCCAAATCCCGAGTCTGTTTCAGAGCCTGGAGCAGCTGCTTCCAGAGGAGTCTCAGGTCGGAGGCTGAAGGGAGCAGAAGGACATGATCAGTGGGGAGAGGTTACTAGGACAAGAGGGACTTATTTCCTTTGTTGCTGCTAGAGTTTTTGCCTCTTGGATGACATAGTACTTTATTCTGGTTTGGAAGCCTTGCTCCTTCATTCCCTCAACACACGCGCACGCGCACACACATACACCAAAGCATCCACAACCTACTACAAAAGGGGAAGTAAGTTTGATGCTGGCCAAGTGGATTACCCTGGGTCTCATCGCTGGCAGACTAAAGCGTTTTCTCTATTAGGAAAGAATCCTTTCTGGACCCTCCCCACAAGTCTTCTGCCATCATCACTGCACCCTGGGCCTTCTGTGGGAACAGTGTCCTCTGGTCTTTTTTTTACCTTGCCTCAGAATCACATGGCTCCTCCTGTTCCACTCATTCCTCCCACCCACAGTAGTCAGCCCAGCTAAGTACCTCATGCAACCATCCTCCAGCCTACCTCTAGAGCTCATATAGCCCTGTCCCTGGGTGTCAGCATCCTACCCCAGAGGGGTGCCTGGGATAGGAGTCTGGGCCGAAGGTTTGCAGCATTGGCTAAGTGTGGGTTTAAGGTAGCCAGGGAGCCAGGCACTTTCTCATCACATGCTAGGTTCAGCTGTGAAAAAGAACACAGATGTGTGTGCTCTATCCAGGGGTCTGGGAAAGCCACTTTCCAAATCTCAGAGTCTACATCTGAAAGGTGCCAATAATACTGGTTGAGCCAGCATATTAAACTGGCAAAGATGTAGAAAATAATCAACTATAGTAAGTATCCCGCTGGTATATATTTCCTTCCCCAACCCTTTCTCTAGGCCTCAGAAGTAACTACAGGGGCCAAAAAAAAAAAAAAAAAAGAGGCCCCAAACTCAAAGTGGAACAGCAGATCTGACCCCTGGCCAGGCATGCAAGAGATAAATGGGTAGCCTGGCCTGCCTTTCACATAAACTCCAGCTGTGTATTGAGATGCCAAGCTATTGCTGACTCTTCACACAGTCTCCCAGATCCCAGCAGCAGCTATGGGAAAACACTTCACATTCCAGGCAGACAGATCGTGGACCTCTGAGATGACATCAATAACTGTAAACACACTGAACACCAGGGGGTTCATGGTCACCTTTATCATCTGCACTTTGATCATTAAAAGAATGTATTTTACTAGAGCACTGGGTGCTTGCCCAGAAATGCTTTCAAGAACATAATGCCCAAGTGTATACGGATTGGCTTGAGTTCGTGGCCGTCTTAAGGGCCAGTGGTCTCTCTTCTCAAGAAGCGGCACTACTGGCCACCTCTTACTGGGGTTCCCAGTGTCTCCCAGATCTGTCCAATGCCAGTTACTTTTTATCAGGCCAGGAGTAATTCAGGGAAGGAATGAGAGGTTGGGAGAGACTTCTAGCTGGGACACTTCCCTCAAGAACCTCAGGAAATGAGCATACAGCTGGCGCTGTCTGACAAGTGTGTAACCCAGATGACGCAACCTGGCTCTATGGAGTGTGACCGCTTCCAGTGGGCACAATTTCCCCTGACATTTTCCTCATGGCTATCAAAAGGAACCAATTTAAGTAACAGCCCTGGAGTCAGTGATGGGAGAACCTGGGGACCATCCCCCTACTTGCACACCTGTTGTTCTTTCATCCACAGATACAGTCATTAATTTAACACAAATTTATGGAGCTTCTTTGCTGTCCCTGGCTTATTTTGAATACTGGGTGTTTGAATGAGCACATAAGAGTCAAGGTTCCTGTCTGCATGGAGTTTATTCTCTAGTCAAGTGAGACGAACAAACTCTAAGGGACAAAGAGACCAGTAGACAATCATAGCCTCGTGATTCAATAGTTTTTTTTATATATACATTTTTTTTTATTTATTTCATGTATGTGAGTACACTGTGAGTACGCAGGACCTCTGGAAGAGCAGTCAGTGCTCTTAACCGCTGAGCCATCTCACCAGCCCGATTCAATAGTTTTTAATCACTTAAAATAGTTTGTGTTTCTGATAGTGTGTGAGTGATATGCGTTTAGCAGAAACTCCTTCAGATTTGGAGTTTTGATCTTTCTCGAGCTGGTGACATAACGCAATATGTTAGCTTCTCCAAAAGCTGGGCAGAAAAAAGGAACTATAGCTTAGTTAATCACAGTACTGGGTTGTCAGCATCCTGGACATGGTTATCCACTGAATCACATGAGCTCGTCAATACTCATCAATAAAGTAGGCTTGTGCTGTATGACTTTGTCCAGACGTAGGCTGACATACTGTCCTTCACATGCGTAAGTAGTCCAGTCTTAGCCAAGAACGTCCAACAGGTCAGGTGCAGTAAATGCATTCGAACCTACAATGCTTCCCACTCAGCATGTGTTTTCAGGAGGTAATTCCAACGTGTGAGGATTCATCTTTGTCAGCTCAATTGGATTAAGAGGAAGCTAGGATGTTAGTACAGCACATCTCTCAATATTTCTGTGAGAGTGTTTACAGAGAGAGTAAATTGACCAGGGAAGACCTACTGTGAATGTAGGAGGTACCACACCATAGGTGAGGGCCCAAGATGAAGGAGAAAACTAGGGTTTTTTTTTTTTTTCCCCTAGCATAGGGAGAGCTGAAAACTAGCACAGCCCCTGTCAGGCCATTTCTCCCACAACTGTTGGGATGTCTGAAACCATGAGAGATTTTGCTGGCAGGGATGTGTGAAGCAAAACAGCCATGAGGAGAGTGAAGTAAAGAGCAGTTGGCCAGGCAGCAGGACCACAGGTAAAGGCATGGACAAGGTGTACCATCCAAGTCAAGCGAAATGAGAAGCCATGAAGGTTTTCAAGTAAGGAAAAGACATGCCCCAACTTATGTCTATGAAAAATCATTCTAGTTACTGTGGGATGTTAACATGGAGACAAGTGTGGAAGTGAGAGGAAGCCCCTGGAATGCTCAGTGGAGGACCATAGGTGCAGGTGGACTTAAGTGCTGGAGACCCTACTTTATTTATTTATTTTTTTAAAGATTTTTTTTTGTTGTTTTTTTTTTGTTTTTTGTTTTTTTTTGTTTGTTTGTTTTTTGTTTTTCGAGACAGAGTTTCTCTGTATAGCCCTGGCTGTCCTGGAACTCACTCTGTAGACCAGGCTGGCCTCGAACTCAGAAATCCGCCTGCCTCTGTCTCCCAAGTGCTGGTATTAAGGTCGTGCGCCACCACCGCCTGAGACCTACTTTAAAGGAAGAGGTGTCTGTCAGTCTATTTTATGAGGACAGAGAAGAGAGAGAAGGGGAAGTCAGGACCAGGTGGTCCCAAAGTAGCATGAGCAACTGGGAAGCTAGAGTTGCCATTGTGACTGGATGAAGAAGCATTAGGAAATCAGACGGGGGCTCTCAATGACAGACAGGTTTAAGTGCCAGACCTGTGAAGGGAGAAGCTGGCATTGTAGTTAGGTGTGGGGATCTCGAGGTAAGAGCTTGGGACTTGATCTGTACACCCCAGGCATTACTGGTGCATTGAGGAGATTTAAAACCAGGCAAAGGGCAAGAATCAGCAGACTGGTGATTAACTAGAGAAGAGAAGAGGTCCTGGGTCCAAGAGGGAATCCCATATACCTGTGTAACTTTGTACAGGCCCCTTCAGCAATCTCAACCTCCCTAATGCTGTGACCCTTTAATTCCGTTCCTCATGTTGTGGTGGTCCCCAACCATAAAATTGCTTTTGTGGCTACTCCATAACTGTAATTTTGTTAGTGTTACATATCATAATATACATATCTAAATATCTATGTTTTTCCAATAGTCTTAGGTGACTCCTGTGAAAGGGTTGTCAACTCCCAAAGGGGTGGTGGCCTGCAGGTTGAGGACCACTGCTCTCAGTGAACGTGGCAGATGGAGAGCTGCTGAGCACCATGAGAACTCGGAGAAAACCCTCCACAAAGAGTCCCTCGCATCTTCCTGTTACAATTAGCATCCCTGTACCTGCCTGGCCCCATGCTCACTGTGGTTCTCTTTGTATGACCTCACCCCTTCCTTATCTCACCATCAGATCTACAGAAATCCTTATGCACAGCATTCTGGCTCACTTAAAGTCTCTGCCTTATTTATCCCTTCATGCTGCTGTAACAAAGTACCTTAGACAGGGTAACAAAAAACCCAGAAATGCCTCGCTCATAATTCTGGAGGCCGAGAAGTCCAAGATGAAGGTGCTAGACATTGATATCAAGAAAAAGGCCCTTCCTCAAGCATAGTGTGGTTTGTATGTTTTCAGAGAGCTCCTATAGGCATCTTGTATGTGGTACTAGTCCGATTCATGAGGGTGGGCTCTGGTGGCTTTCCAAAGATATTCTAATAGTATCCCCATTGATTTAGTTTCAAGCGTACGCATTTGGGGAACACAAGTGTGCAAACATGCAGTAGGCCACAGTGGCCTGCTTTCTCCTTCCTACAGGAATAACTCATTTGACACAAACAGTCCTTCACTCAAGCAGAGCCATTGCTCTACCTTTTCCCCAGTTAGTCATCATGCTGACAGCAAGACTTCCTTTTCCAGATATGGAAATGTAGGCACTCAGAGGCTTGATGATTTACCCAAGTTCACGAAGGCAGAGTGGCATATCTCCTAGTCACATGAATCCACAGCATCTGGCTTATTGATAGGGCACCAGAAGCCTCCAGACAGAATTGCCCACCTCCAGGCAGCTGAGAGGAAAGTTCCAGCTTAACTGAATACATGGTATATATCAGATGGGCCAAAGCCACTAGGGAAAGAAACAGGATACAGACATGAACTGTAACAATGGTCAGGGTAGTGTGTGTGTTGGGGGGTTGTTACCTTCATTTCTTTTGACTGGCTCAAACTGACAGACAGCTGGAAATGCAAGCTAGCCTCTCTCTTTGTCTCTGTCTCTGTCTGTCTGTCTGTCTATCTGTCTCTCTGTCTCTCTCTGTCTCTCTCTGTCTCTCTCTGTCTCTCTGTCTCTCTCTCTGTCTCTCTGTCTCTCTCTCTGTCTCTCTGTCTCTGTCTCTCTCTCTCTCTCTCTCTCTCTCTCTCTCTCTGTGTGTGTGTGTGTGTGTGTGTGTGTGTGTGTGTGTGTGTGTCTATAAAGAGAACATGAACAGTGAGGGCAGGGGAGATGGCTCAGATGCCCCTGTGAGTCTTAAAGAACTTGCTGTATAAGCATGAGAATCAGAGTTCAGATCCCAAGAACCTACATGAAGCCAGATGCAATAGTACATGTTAGTAACCCCAATACTCCTAAAATAAGATGGGAATCATGGAAAAGAGAAACCTAAAAAGCCACAGATCAGCTACCCTGCTATATGCAGTGGTAAACCACAAGAGACCTGCCCTCAAACAAGATGGAATGTGATGAAGGACATGTGGAGCTGTTTTCTGACCTGCATACATGAGCTGTAGCATGCACATGCCTTAACTCACACATACATGAACACACAGATGGACACACACACACACACACACACACACACACACACGTGATCACAAGCAGGATTTTATTCCAGAAATCCCATAGCAGCAGAGGCAGTCCCTGATGCATGATGTCCCTGGGTCCAGCCTTTGCTGCTCTGCTATGTCAAAGACCAGCAAGCCCAAAGATGTTGTTAGTGCAAAGAAGATGAGTTTAAAAATCAGAAAGATCTAATTCAACTCTTATTTCTCCACTTACAAGGCAGGTGATCTCAAGATGTTGTTTAACCTCTCCAAACCTCAATTTTCATACCTATAAGACAGATATAATCTGTCTTAAAAGAGCTAACATGGAATTTAAAGAGACACATGTTTATGGATTGCTCAGTGTAGTTCCTGGCATATGGTGGGAGTGCTTTCTCTTCCTCCTACTTCCTATTTCCCAGAATGATAGTGTCATATCAACAAAGCATCAGGTGTCAGAGGGACAAACATGACTCTGATACTCTGAATAGTAGCAGAGGAGCTGACAGAGATCTGATTTGACAAAAGGCTAGTACAGTGTCCCTAATGCAAAGACATTCCCAGGAGCAACAGGAGAAGTGTACACA
>JADRCD010233367.1:1086-15911 GCA_019843815.1 Montemys delectorum | reverse complement strand
TCTCTCTCTCTCTCTCTCTCTCTCTCTCTCTCTCTCTCTCTCTCTCTTTCCCTCTCTGTTTGTGCATGTGTGTAGGGACTAGAGGTCAGCCTTGGGTGTCATTCCTCGGGAGCTTGAATTTTTGAGACAGAGTCTCTAGGTGAACCTGGAACTCAGCAAACAGGCTTAGAGGACCAGGAAATCTCAGGGACCCCTGCTGACATTTAGAAGAAAAAAAAAAAAAAAAAGAAAACCCAGCTACACTCAGCGTCTTCCTGGCACCTTGTTCATGTCCAGACCTGGGCTTGTTTTTCTTGAGCTGCAGTTAAGGGGGGGGAAAAAAAGCAATAAACTCAGTATTTACCAAGCAGCAAATCAGTAGGAAATTATAACCTTTTAAAATAAATCTGTTTCTAATTGTAGACACACCCAGTTTACTTTTGCAGCCTAGCAGGATTTCCTGGGCAAACAGGGTGTGCAGACACTGTTTTAAACTGACCACCCCTGATCTTTTGGGGCGTTCACCTCCAAGATGCCCATGCTCAGCAGCCAGCGGTCGGCACACTGTGTGTCACGGACAAGCTGTAGGAAACCTCAGCCTCAGGGTTTCCTTTCAGTGCTAGACGCCCAATCCCTTGATTATTCCCAACCTCAAAGCCACAGCCCCTGCCGACTGTCTGGCCCACCCTGCACCCGTCTCCCTTGACCTGCTCCCTTGCAGAAGAGTCAGCAATTTCAGAACAAGCAGAATGCAGCTGTTCTTGGGGAGGAGCCAGCATGGAAGTCCGTAGTCCCTGAGGGTGGAAGGTCTCATCCATACCCATGGTGAAGAAAGAGAAATAAACTGGTGTAAAGTCTGTAATGTGCCAAAGGGACCCTGGCACGTGGGAAGTGCTGATAAATGATACTTTTGTTAACGTCTACCAGGTAGGTCCTGTTCGGGCCCATTCTCTCAGCAAGTGTGTATTGAGCACCAGTAATTTATGCAATGTGCCGCTGTACTGGCTGGTTTTGTTAACTTGACACAAGCTAGAGTCATTAGAGGGAACGGAACCTCGGTTCAGAAAATGCTTCCGTAAGATCATGGCATAGGCAGGCTTGGAAGGTATTTTGTTAATTAAGGATGGATGAGGGAGGGCCCATCCCTGAGTGGTACCATCCCTCGGTTGGTGGTCCTGAGTTCTGTAAGAAAGCAGACTGAGCAGGTTAGAAGGAGCAAGCCAGTAAGCAGCATTGCTCCCCGGCCTCTGCGTCAGCTCCTGCCTCCAGGCTCGCTCTGTTTGAGTCCCTGGCCTTTTTAATGGTAAACTGCGATGTAGAAGCTTAGCTGAGTAAAGCCTTCCCTTCCCAAGGTGCTTTGGTCATGGTGTTTCATTGCAGCGACAGTGACCCTCACTAAGATAGCCACATTGCCGCTCACCTGCTCACTCCTTCACCTCCTACAAGACTTCAATCAAGGGCAGTCTTAGCACTGAGGCCTTCCAGGCCAGGCATGTAATGCAGTTGCTAGCATGCTTCCCTGACGTGCATGAAGCCCTGGGCTCAACCCTTAGGAGTAGATAAAGCAGGTACAGTGGATATCTGAAATCTCAGCCCCTGGGAGGTGGAGGCAGGAAGGTCAGAAGTTCAAGGTCTTCCTTAGCTACATAACAAGTTCAAGACAAGGCTGGGAGACGTAAGACCCTGTCTTAAGAAATAAAATTAAATAAATAAGCAGACAAATAAAATAAAAGAAGGCTCTGGATTTCACTCCATAGTCAAGCTATAAGAAGATATCTGTGCACTAGGGAACAGTGGCTGCAGGAGAAGGCATCCAGGGTGCTGGCTCCTCCTGTCCTACCTGAGGGGCTCTGAGGAGCAGGGCCAGGATCTGCGACAGTCAGGGGCCTGGAGTAGGGTGGCCTCCTTTTCCCTGCCACCAGCCCCTCCTCCTGCACTAACCCAACCTGAACCCCTTGCAGCACTCCCCTGAGCTTCCCATCTCCTTTCATCCCAGCCCCTCCCCCTCCCCACAGCCTGGCTCCTATCTCTGTTCACTTTAACACTAATGGGCTTTGCACATCTCTGGGATGAACGGGTGAAATGATGTTTACTCCAAAGGCGTAGGCAAAGAAGCCTCTGTTGGGAAATGGCTGGCTGGCAGCTTCTATCTTCTACAGGGGTCACTGGGCAGAGGATGTTAGTGGTTTTGCAGGCCTGCAGGTGGCTCAGACCCATCCAGGACAGGTTGATCTGGGAAGCTGGGAAGTCAAAGAGAGAGGTAGCCATGGCAACCTTTCCTGAGGCATCAGGACCAAGGCAGGCTCCAGATTAACTTCTGTTGCTTTTGAAGATTGCTCTGGGGTCCCCCAACTCACCCTCTGAGCCCTCTAGAGTCTGTACATAATGTTCTTAACAGACATAAAGGGTAGGAGGGGAGGTGGTACCTCTGCACACCCTGAGAGCTGAAAGCCTGTCTATAAGCCTCCCTCCAGGTGCCACTTCTGCATGTGGTGGTGATGTGCCAGTTGCCACATGGCACATGTTTGGTTTTTCTCTCTGTCTGTCTCTGTCTCTGTCTGTCTGTCTGTCTGTCTGTCTGTCTGTCTGTCTCTCGTGTGTGTGTGTGTGTGTGTGTGTGTGTGTGTGTGTGCATGTGGATGCCAGAGGACACCCTTGCCACCTTCCATCTTGCTTGGACAGGGTCTCTTTTGTTGTTTGCTGCTGAGCACTCCAGACTAACTAACCCATGAGCTCCTGAGGATCTCCTGTTGTCTTCTTCCATCTCACTGTGGGCTCGGGATTGCATCTGTCTTTACAGGGGGTCTGGGAATTGGAACTTCAGTTCTCATGTTTACATGGCAAGTGCTTTAGGAGTAGCACTGAGCATCTATCTCTCCAGTTTCCTCTTCCCCTGCAGCTGGCTTGATATGGAGCCTCATTATACACCCAGGTTGGCTTCAGACTGGTTCCAGACTCACAATCCTCCTACCTACCTCAGTATTAGGAATGCTGGGATTATAGGCACGAACCATTGTAACCAGCTTTAATCACACACACTTTGTGTGTTCTATTTTATTTTTAAATTATTTATAATTTTTTGAGAATTTCATTCATGAAATTATTATTATAAATTATTACTTATTCATGTGTTATGATCACATTCACCCTCCTCTTCTCTCTCTGACCTCTGAATCTTTCAGCCCCTGATGCCCACTTTCCGACTCCAGGTCCTCTTTTTATGTTGTTTAACATCCTATCATGTCCAATTAGAGCTGGCAGCGTGGGCGTGGCTGTAGGGTCACTGGAGCACGGGTAACCTACCAGCCGCACCTCCGAAGAAAAATTGTTATCCCTTCCCCAGCAGTCATCAACTGCCAATAGCTCCTCAGGGGCGAGGCCTCTTGAGCCCCTCACTGACCATTCTGGAACTTGTGCGGGTAACCACAACTGCTGTGAGTTTAGGCATGCAACAGCCATGTCCTATCCAGAGGACAGCAAATCACAACATTCTTCCCCACCAATGGGCTCTTCTGCCTCTTCTTCAGCAATGTTCTCCGAGCCTTAGAGTGTGGGGGGGGGGGGTCGATACAGCTGCTCTATTTAGGGCTAAGTGCTCAGTTGCTTATTCTCAGCACTTTGACTGATGGACGAGTGCCTGCATTAAGCGCGCTCACTTCATGTATTTTGAACAATCATGAAAAAGAATCCATGGCCTCTTCCAGAATGTTGCAGGGCTCGTGGTGCAGAAAACATTAAAGGCCCCATTTCTCAAGCCTGAGTCCTGCCTGTAAGTTCCCCTGTTCCCAGCAGCTGAGCCTCTGGGGATCTCTGTAACTCCTATTGATTCAGGCAGGAGTATAAGCTCAGGATGCCCCACTTGTGTGGGTAAGTCATGCGCACCTCCCCTTTCTCTGCTGTGCCCACTCCCTCTGATCTCTGGGACATGGCAAAGCTAAAATAAAACCCCATTCTCTGTAGAACTCAATTGTCTGTTTTACTGCCAAGCCAGCTTTGTTCGAATTTCCAGGCACCAATTAGAGCCAGCTTGCTTAGGCCAGTTAAAGTGTACAGGTGTGGTAGTGTTGACATCAACAGGCTGGCATTATCACGGCAGATATTTTCATGAAATATTTATAAGAGATTCTAGGAACGTCAACAGTTCAGTGGCAAGCTTCCCTCGTCAGCAGAGCACAGAGTGGACAGAGTGACAGAGGCCAGCGGGGCACAGAAGACGGGGGTGGGTCTGAGAAGCCCACGAGGAGGACCGGGAGACAGTATCTTCTCGAAGCTCTTGGGAACGGACAGAACCTGTCACCTATTGAATGAGATGAGTTAGGTGGTGGTGTTCCGCAAGGGGCCTTTGTGGGTTTCAGAAGATGGGGATTTTAGACAAGACCGTCAGATATTTGCTGTGTGAGCCCGAGTGGATGTGTTGGTTGGCCTATCTGAGTATTGGGTCCTCATGCACTTCAGGATGAAGATAGTCCTCACTGTATCCACCTCCCGGGGAATAGAAATGGTGGAGGCAGCAGGGGGGGGGGGGAGGAAGGGCTTAGTTTGGAAAGGGCTCAACATTTGCTAAAAGGAAGGTTCTCACAAAAGGGTCCTGGACCTTAAAGCTGAGCGCACAGGCTAGAGGGAGGGTCAGCCTTTCCTGTGACCTCAGCACCTGCCATTGCCTGGTCCCTCATGAACACTGGTTTGCTGTTTGCTATTCTTCACAGGCTAGAGCAGGTTCTGGCTGGAAGTAATGTGGAAAGACAGCACGTAGGACCAAAGGCACAGGAAAGCCAGAAAGGACAGCAGACAGGTTCCAGCATGGAGCAGCCATAGCCCAGTTGAGTGAACTCTCCACTCTAGCTTTGACCAGCTCTGACTTGAGCTCCTCCAAACCAGACTTGTCAGGCTCATGCAAAGGGTGTGTTGATACACTGCCTCCCTGGGACACAGAAAGGCCTCTGTCCTGAGGGGTACCCTCCACGAAGCACATTCCCCTGGAGGGCATCCTATAGCCACTGATAGCTTTGTGGGACAAGGCTGGCTTCCCTGATGCAATGAGTGTCTGAGTCTTCACAGCTCCCTGTGCCTCTGCCCTTCTCACTCTGACTCTGGTCTGGCCCCGATCTGGCCACTGGGACAGCAACTAATCATATGTGAATAGAACTTGAGAAAGCACATGGGGATTTCCCTGTCCTCCTTGTTCCTCTGCTTTTGTCATGAAACAAGTTCAAGCTACCTTGCCAGAGCATCAGAGCCTGTGGAGAAGAGTAAAGGCATCCTTGACCAGTCTATAGCCAAGATCAGGTGAGTCAGACCCTCTCCAACACACACACACACACACACACACACACACACACCACACCATAGGGAACCACCTGTAGGCTGTTGGAATCTGATGGAGAATCATTTGTTACACAGCAGTAACTGACAGATGCAGTGTTTATGTTCACCTTACAGTCTTCCTGAATGATGTGTTCTCAATGAAGAGAAAACAAAACAAAACAAAACAAAACAAAACATCTGGCATCCTTCCCTAGTGGACTACCAGGGTTGCTGGTCAAACAGAGCAACTGGCCTATTGGTAGTGAATAAAACCTTCAGAAACAGTCCTGGGACCCCCATATTATCTGTATGACTTTCAGGTAGTCAGTCATTTACTACTCTGTGCCTCAGTGTTCTCATCTGCAAAATGTCACGGTTGTACCATAGGGCTGTAGTGAGTTAGAAATCACAGTGGCTATAAGTTCACAGGAGAAATGGCCCCTGTGACACAATCTGCAGGTATTCATTTGTGGTAGCTGATGTCAGACTGTGCCCCAAAGCCTCTGTTGATGGCCCTCAGCTTACATGGTAGCAGGCTAGGCCCATGGCAGGGACACAAGCTGAAATGAGGGGCTACTGGCTGTGACTAATGCAGACTTCATCTATGCTGGGGTTTGGGGAGCAAATCAAGACTTCCAGCTCCACAGCAACAAGCTCCTGCCCCCCCAAGATACCTGGCTGAGCTCCCCCAATGTGCCCATATCCACACTCTCATCTAAGAGGCCTACAGGGATTCTGAGAAGGGGGTAGGGTTGACCCCCACAGCCCCATTTTACAGATGATGACTCTGAGGCCCAGAAAGGGACTCTGACCTGCAAGAGTGAGATCATCAGATCTCAGGCTGCCAACCCTCTCCTTCAGAACCCTCTCCTCCTCCACAGCTGGCCAGAGGTGAGCAGGTCAGTTCCTGCTTTTATGAACCTATTCATTCTGTTGCTCCCCACTTCTCCCCTGCAGGCCAACCCGATGGACTCTGAACCTTCATGCTCTCAGAAGCCACTTGTAGTTTGCAAAGAAGGCTGGCAGGATACTGTGGCTTTAAGAGGGCCCAAAAACACAACTTCCAAAGCGAAACTGGGGCTGGGAGATGGTTTGCTGGTGAAGTGCTTTCTGTGAACGCCCGAGAACCTGAGTTTGGACCCCTAGCACTCATGTAAACATCCAGGTGTGGAGTGGCATGATTGTGGCCTGAATCCCAGCACCTGGAAGGCAAACACAGGCAGACCTAACTGGCTGTGTCGCTGATGCTACCTGGCCAGCTCCAGGCCAGTGAGAGACCCTGTCCAAAGAAAACAAGCTGGTTATCAACTGGGGAAGAATCAACACTGACCTTTTAGCCTCCACAAGTGTTCTTACACACGTGTGCGCATGCGTGGGCGTACACACACACACACACACACACACACACATCCCAGAGCCGAAACCATAGTGCAACATTATTAATAAAGACCATTGTGGAAAAGAGCTGCTCTGTAAACAGCTTTCATCTGGCTGGTTCCCTCCGCAGCAGGCAGACTAATAATAGATCTTATAATAATGGATGATTCTGCCGCCCGTCTGTCCCCTTGCTGTCCCCTCGTAGGTCCCTGACTTGTAGCAGCACGTTCATTCAGGTTGTATGTCTTGGTTCTCTCAGGCAGTCATGGAAAACACGATTACTACAAAGACCAGATTGTTTCTTTCTTGCTCTGTGGTCTGAGAAACTACAAACTGGCTTGCTGGCCTCAGTCGCTGGGCTCCTAATCTAAGGGTGATGGAGATCCCAAGGGGCTCAGGGTACAGAGGAGCTCAGCCAGGGACATGTGTGCCCTGCTCCTTTGCAGGGAGGGGCTCTGTGAGGATCTTCCGATGCTGACTGCAGTCTGCATAGGTCCCAGTTTTTATTTCTGAGATGTCTCTTCATGGTGTCATAGGAACCTTGAGGGAAGCTAGCCAGTTTCCAGACCCTTCCCTTTTCCTCCCACAATGTTTGCGTGAGGGGTGGGGAGAGTGTCGGTCAGGGAGGAGGGAAGAGGGGAAAGCGCACGGTGCCGGGAAAAGCATTCGAGACTCACAGACAGGATTAAAGTCTCAGGTTCCACACTGACTGTTTGCTTTGGGTCTTGACCCTCACTTACACATCTGTCATCTCCCTGGTCCTCACAACTGCACTGAGACAGTAGAATTACCATCATGGCTTCAGTTTCCAAGCTGAGGAAGCAAGCTTAGGATGATACGAATGAGAGACAAGGCTCTTCATCCTACCTCTGCGTCCTACTGTGGATCTGACATGGGCTATTGTGTGGCTGCTCTGAGGCCCATAACATCACAGAGTCAGTCCACAGTGCTCGGGGTTTCTGATGATGCAAGAATAAATGCATGATTAGGCAGATGCTGCTGGGGTGGGAGTGGAGTATAGCTGAGGCACTCCAGGGTAGCTTGCACTGGATGGGCGCTCCTGCCATAACTTACCCCTAAGGGTACCCTCTGGCTCCTCTCCTCTGCTTTTAACTTAGTCCTGCTGACAGGAAAGAGCCTGGGGAGCTGAGGAGACACTGAGGTAGGGGTGAGGGAAGAGCATTGTGATGACCCCCACGTACAAGTCCTACGTCTGCAGAAGAATGGTCTGCATGGAGATGTGCCTTGAGATTCCCTCATGTGGCAGGCAGAGGTCCAGGAGGCAGGAGACGGTGACTGGGGCAGCCAGCTTTGTCCCTTTGCAAACTTCAGCCAGGCGAAGACAGGCCAGTGGGGCTGGAGGACTGCTGGAGTTCCCCCCTATTCTGTCCAGTCACCAGTTTTAGGTGGCTCCTGCTGGCTGTCTCTGGACACAGCAGAATGCTAAAACTCATCACCCAGGGCAAAAAGTCTCAGACCCTTACCTCAGACCCAGCCTCCCAGCCAGGAATATGTGCTGTTTATCCATCCCGCCCTTCCACCCACCAAGGGCAAAATATTTGGTGTTTGGAAATGGTCTGTTTGCTTTTCTGCTTCCTGAGGCCAGTGGAGCTTAAAGAGGCCCCTGCAGATGTGAGTGAGGTTCAGCAACCAGGCCCTGAGCCTGAGCACTGAGACCCCTGGCTGGGAGCCACAGCTCCTGGGCGCCTGAGAGCCCAACCTGCCATGGCAGGGAAAGCAAGGCAGCTTCTCTACTAGAGACGCTGACCCACAGGATGAACTTGCTTCTCTTGGCAGCTTGAGGGAGCTGTGCATCCCAGACAGGACTCCTCTCCTTATGGTCAGGAAGAGATTGAAGCAGAAAACTCCTGTCAGGAGAGCAGAGAAGGGCCTGCTTGGAGTGCTGGGTTCCAGGGTGTCTCTGCAGACCACCCTCAGTTGAAGAGTGTGCAAAATTTAGTCATCAGATATTTTTGGAGGAGTTCTAGGTGTCGGGGGCTCTCCTAGGTGTGGGGTGCATGATAGGACCCAAAGTCCACCTTCCCCTTTGAGCTCTACTTGGTAGAGAGAGAACACAGGCACCGTGCTGCTTGCCTCCAGACTGAGACAAACATCTCATCCAGCTCCCTTTGTGTATGGAACTGGAAATCAACAGGGTCTCACGACATGTACCTTGCCCTTGTCAGTGGGGCTCCATTGCCAAAGGGGACTCTAGGAAGTCAATGTGTATGGGGACACTTTTGTGTCAGGCAGAAGTAGTGAGTGCTCACAGGGTGCTGTCCGTCCCTAGGGACTGTCAGTTCCCCATAAGCCTGGAAGAGGCTGCTTGCCTTGGCACGGGCTTAGGGGTCCAATAGGTCCTGAAGGCACTGGAGATCAGAGTGGGTAAAAAAACTGTCTTCTGGGGGCCTGGAGAGATGGCTTAGTATTTAAGAGCACTGACTGCTCTTCCAGAGGTCCTAAGTTCAATTCCCAGCGACTACATGGTGGCTCACAACCGTCTGTAATGGGATCCGATGCCCTCTTCTGGGGTGACTAAAGACAGCAACAGCGACAGTGTACTCACATATATAAAATAAATAAATCTTTAAAAAAATTGTCTTATTGGGAGGTAGAGGCAGACTTTGGGGGTCACTTAGCTAGGCTGTCACTGAGCCTGGGCCTCTCTCTGTCCATTTCCAAGGAAGTGACCCCAGGAGCCTGTCTATAGTGGTTATTAGAGGCCATTAATAGTATTTTTTCCCTAGGATTGCATTTTCATAACCCACAGCTCCTGTGGCTGTGTTTCTCTAGTTAAATCAGATGTTTTGCAAAAAAAGAAAAAGAAAAGTGAAAAGAAAAAAAAAAAAAAAAAAAAAAAAGCTAAAAACCCTTTCGATCTCCATTGTAAATCCTGAGCGTCTTTTATTAAGAGTGGATGGCTTCCCGGCTCGCTGGAATCTGTGGAAGTGTGGGAAAACTTGAAGTAATTAGGCGACCAGGCCAGGTCTTCCCTGAGGGGGCGTCCTCCATATTTTGCCAAGCCCTGTTCTGATGGCTTCCACCCTGGGGAGGCAGGAGCATGTGTCAGGAGGCTGGGGGGAGAGAAGAACCAAAAGGGAAAACAGATGTTTCTATGATGGGGTGAGTTACTGCCCGCATGGCAGCTGGGCTCCAGAGCCCTTGGCCAGGTGGCCTCACAGTGAGTTCCCATGGCCCATCATGTATGCCTGTGAGCTCCCAAGAGCATGCACTGGGGACTCACAGTTGGTCAGTTCATGGCACAAGGACATGGGCAAAACTAAAGGGGAGGGGAACTATTAATAAGCTCAGAGTGAGCATAAAACAGAAAGTAATAGAGATCTGGGGAGAGGGCCTAGGCTCCGAGGAAGAGACAGCTGAGCAAAATGGTAGATCTCAAGACCCAGACTTAAGAAGTGAGCAAGTTTCTGAGTTCGAGGCCAGCCTGGTCTACAGAATGAGTTCCAGGACAGTCAAGGCTATACAGAGAAACTCTGTCTTGAACCCAGCCCCCTACCACCACACACACACACACAAAAGAAGTGAGCACAGAGAGCCTTAGTAGCTGGACCAAAGCCATCCAGCAGGTCTGAAGCAGATTCTTCAGGCCTGTGGGTGGGGCTCGTTGGTTCTGGGGAAGATATATTGAATCTTTCTGGGGATCATGCCAGGCCATATAGACCACAGCTTACATTTGCTCACAGGATGGCGAAAGAGAAGAACACACGCCATTATGACACTAGGTAAAAGCAGCAACAGAGACTTTTCTCATTTGCTATTCTCATTCTCTATGGGATTTGCGACGCCAGTAAAAAACATATCATGCCAAGGTGAAAGAAAAGATTATGGGAGGGACAACCACAGGAGGATGGCCTTTCTGTGTGGGGATAGGGAAGTGGCTGGAAGGGAACCTATGGAGACCTTCCTATATTTGAGCTTGATGTTAGAAGAAAGGTAGGCAGTTACAGGGTGTTAACTCAGCAGGGCAGTCCAGGGACAAGAATGTCCATGCAAAGACCATAGGTGGGAAAGAACACGGCAGCTGCAGTGCTCAACAGAAAACCACAGACGTGAGACAAGGCCTTGGGAGGCCAGCAGAGGAGCTGGGGAGGGCTCCAGGCCTGAGTGTGGAGGCAGACACAGATTACAGGGAACAGAAGTATGAGAGCAAGGTGGGTGTCCCGGAAACTCCCCTTTCGGTGCACTAGGGCTGATGGAGGTAGGAGGCCACAGGAGGTTTTGTGTGGTGGTGATGGGGAGAAGATACAAGATCTGACCCAATACCCTGGGCAGAGGACAGAGGGAAGGTCTGATGTGGACATTTCCAAGGACAAGGCTGAAAGGAGAGAGGAAGGCAGGGCCTGACTGCTGCCTCTGAGTTTCAACTCGAGGAGCAGCCAGGTGGCAAGAAGTACTCCCTGAGGACACCTAGGCCTTATAGGTCTAGAAGCCCTTCCAGATGGCACGGTCCACCATTGCTGATCCCAGCATCTTTATTTAAAAACAAACAAAACAAAACACAGACTCCTGCAGTGACTCAGCAGATGACAGTTCTAGACCCAACTCCGTCTGGACATCCAGATGTGCAGCCCTAGCTGGGTTGCTCCCAACTCTGACTGTGCTACAGTTTCCTTTTCTAGAGATGGAATCTTCTAGAAGCAGAGCTAACGTGACATTATGAATTACATGCTTATTTCAGGTGAACCTTGGAGCCATCACAAGGGAAATTTCTGTATATCAGGTGTGTTTGAAACATTTTCAGTTTACAGTGCCTTCCACTGACCCTGACTCATGGGGCCATCCTATCTGTAAGTAGCAGAGCATTCAGACTCATGAAGACCTTGGAGAAGGGAACTCTAAAGGTCCACTGGGAGAACAGAACTATGGACAAGTGTCCCAGGGGCTTCCACTGAGTCTGTGTGTGGAAGAACCCCAGAAGGGTTAACTCCTCTCCCATTGCTACCACCATGGAAGTCAGGAATGAAGTTCACTTGGATATCTGGAAGGACAACTAATTGGCCAGATGGGCCACAAGACTCGGAGAGGAGAAATGGTTCTCCAGAGCTACATGGCAGTCTGTTTGCCTCTTTCCTCTCAGTGTAACCTCTTGGGGGATGGGGTGGCACTTGCTGTGTTTCTAGGCTCCACCTGCTGGAAGTTGGTTTGATACTCCATTTAAATAATTAAGCTCTAAAATACCCAAACCAGATCATTATCCTCCCAAGGTTTCACAGCAAGATTACTATCTGAAATGCAAGCTAATTAGCTACCTTCTGATATCCCTGACTTCCCTCTTCCCACCAGGCGATGCATTGTGTTCAGTGGCAGAGGTCTAGGCCATGAGAGGTTGTGGCCATAGCTGGGGCAGGAGCGGATGCTGGGAAGTTGGGAATACCAAGGGATGGGGGTGGGTGAGGTTGTAATTGGTGTCTGTGCCATTGTGGAAAGTTTGCCCTTCACCAGGGCTTGCTTGGCCACGTTGGGCCATGCGAGTCTCTATGGCTTTGTAGGACCATGCATGTGGTGCACATGATATGTGCACCAGTAGGCAATATGTACGCCATGGACCCAGAGAGGATCTCTGAAGGTCTGTGAGCCTTCCACATACAGTTGTTTAGGAAATTTTTAATTGTTTTAGAAGTATAGTCTTCAGATTTTGATGTATTTTTTGCTTTTAATGGTCAAAGGAAGGAAAAATGGTTGTGTTTTGTTTTGTTTTGTTTTTCCTTTTTTTTAAAAAAAAATCTGTGTAGAGGTGTTTTTCTGGCATATGTATGCAGTACCCAAAAAAGACACAAGAAGAGGGCTTCGGATCCCCTGGGACTGGAGACCGGAGTTAAAAACAAAACAAAATAACAACAAAACAAAAAAACAAATGGTCAGCCATCATATAAGTGCTAGGAATTGAACCTAGGTTTATCTAGAAGAGCAGTGAGTGATCTTAACCTCTAAGCCATCTCTCCAGCCTGAGATTAGATTGTTTTGTATTTCCTTTGTTGGGAATACATACAAAGCAGAGTGCCTAAAGTCTGTGGATTGGGTAAAGAATAATGAAGCGGGGTGGAGGGAGGGCTCATTGGCTGAATATTTACCTTGTGTGTATGAAGACCTGAGCTCCAGCCCCAGAGCCTACAGAAAAAGCTGGCTGTGGTGGCACAGGGTTGTAATGCAGTGTTAGGAAGTGGAGATGGGAGATCCTTAACACTTTCTGGCTAGATGGGCTAGTTTGTCAGTCATTTACAGGCCAGTGTCTCAAAAACACAGTGGGTGGCTAACAGTTGAGGATTGAGGAAGATGCCCTAGAGGTCATGTGCATTGGGTGCCCATGGAGGCCAGAAGAGGGTATGGGAGTCCCTAGAGCTGAAGTACAGGTTGTGATGAGCCACCCAGCATGGTCTCCAGGGAGAGCAAGCAAGAGCCCTTAGCGGCCAAGCCATCCTTTCCAGCCCCTGTATTGATTTCTTTACAATTCCCCCAGTATCCATCTCTTCCAAAACAATGCTGCTCAGGCTCATTTGCTTCTGAACCCTCCCACTGTGGCTTTGCATTGCAAACAACTCCTTCAGGGGTAACAGCCCAGCCTGTGACTTGTTCCACTTCTTGGCTCTCCAGCCTTCCATCATGAGATTCTATAGCTACATATAACTATATATATATATAATTATAGCACCTGGCCTCTGTCGAGTCACACTGTTTTCTGGCTTTGCTGTCTGAGCAAGAGTTCTCTAAGGAAAAAAACAGAGTGAGGGGGGGCTGGAGAGATAGCTCAGTGGTTAAGAGTACCGACTGCTCTTCCAGAGGTCCTGAGTTCAATTCCCAGCAACCACATGGTGGCTCACAACCATCTGCAATGGGATCTGATGCCTTTTCCCAGTGTTTCTGAAGATAGCTACAGTGTACTCAGATACATGTAATAAATAATTTAAAAAAAAAAAAAAAACAGAGTGAGGGCTTATCTCAGATCACAAACCCAGTTTTGCCTGATAAACTAAAACAATGAAAGCCTTCAGTACCCCCAATCCAGCTTGCTATCTATCCCTTAAAGCTTAAAAAGTAAAGGTACTACTAATAATCAAACCATTTCCCTCCAGAGTGTTGTCACATATGTGCACAACCCCAGCATTAAGGGTCTTCCTTTTTGCCACTGTGGTGTGCTAAGGATCAGCACTGGTATTGTCACCTTCATGTGTTCAATGACTAGTGAGGCTGAGCACTTTGTCTGTGTTTCTTGGACCATAGGACAGTTTCTGTAGTGGGACAAGTCAACTGGTTGCTACTCTGCCAAGTTGTTGGGTGGTTTTTAAAATTTGTTGATTCAAACTGTTTTGCTGTTGTTGTTTCTCAAAAGTGTGTTCTAAAAATCAATTGTCCACAGTTCTGTGAATTGCGTATATCTTCTCACACTCTGTGGATACTTTTATTGCATTTTCAAAGCATCCATGGCTCCAGGGAAGTCTGAGAACTCTTCCTTTATATTATATTACAGGCTCATTTAATTTATATTATAGGTTATGTAAACAGGAGGTCTGCGGGCCAGAAACTTCAAACTTTCATTAACTGTATTAGAACACATTGTGCCAGAAACCAAGGGTGTGTCATATACTGGCTGCAGATGTGGTTCAGTTGGGAGAATGCTTGGCATGCACAGCCTTGGCTTCCATCCCTAACACTGATAGGTACGATGGCACACAGCTATGACCCCATCTCTTGGGAAGTAGAGGCAGGTGGATCAGAAGTTCAAGGCCATCCTTGGATATATAGTAAATTCAAGTGAGGCTGGGAAATAGACCCTGGCTCAGAAAAACAGTATCATGTTCAATGTCAAAATGCTTAGCTTCTCTTCGAGTTTCAGACTTCCTGGGCCTGCAGCCCTTAGGTGTGTTCTTTGTGCAGTGTCTTTGTGTCTTTTCTTATTGCTGTGATAAAATATCCCAACAAAAGCATTAAGGGAGAAAGCATTTATTTTAACTCATAGTTCAAGGTATGGTCCGTCATGCCAGGGATGCTTGAAAGCTGGTCATAGCCCATATACAACAAGGAGGGAGAGAGATGAATGAACACAAGCTGCTCTCAGCTCCTTTGCTCCATCTATACAGGCCAGTGTCCCCAGCCAAAGGAAAATGGGCCTGCCCACACCAAACCACATAGTCAAGATACTCTGCCAT
>JADRCD010233366.1:0-25701 GCA_019843815.1 Montemys delectorum | reverse complement strand
ACAGGCGTCAAGGTGACACTACCTCTTCTTCTGGTTATTCGACAAAATTTGAATGAATCAGGGTCTGTCTTCAATACTAAAAGGCATTGAAATGAGACAATCTGGCTTATGGAGGGAAGACAGACATAAAATCATTCTAGTGAGACAACATGGAACATGAGGGGACCAACACATGCGATTCCTGGACTCAAACAGTGTATGGCTCAGAGGAGCAACCTGTAGCAAGAGAGTAACCACCTCACACCTCATGGACTGCTTAACTTCACATTCAGTCCTCTCCCCTTCTACTATGGGATGGACAAAAGGATCACCACCAGTTCCCAAGAAAGAAGCAGAGAGAGGCTGCAAGGCTTGCTAGTGGTTACACAACCTTTAGCGGGCGAGTGGGGATTTGAACTATGTCTTCTCAATCTATGTTCCTAACTACCCCTGTGTCCCTTACTCTGTGCTCTCCAAGGGGTGCCAGCAAACCTGCCTAGTACTTGGCGGTACTGAGTACTAGGTGCCTCTCATCCCAGCCCTGAGCTGTGTTTGCTGACCTAACCTTCCCATAAGTCTGGGCCTCATCTGAACTTGTACAGAGTCCCAATCCAGGCATCCTCGAGGCCACTTTCAGAACTGTTTCCAGGTGGCAGAGGGTCACATGCCTTCTAGCTTTGCCCACAGCAAAGCCAGCCTTTTGACCCACTGTAGTAAGAGGATCTATCCTGGGGCTATCTGCTCCTTCTACTTTCACTGGGAGAGCCCTTGAGCATCTATCTGTACTGTCTCACCTGAAGCTTTCAGCTCCAATAACAGGGAGGGTTCCAGTTATAGGCAGCTGTTGTGAGCCACTTATCACGCAGGGAGCATCACTGTTCCCTCTCCTCATGCTGGATCACTAGACCCTGGAACAACTCCAAGATAAAAGGATTATTATCGTTCCCATTTAACAGGGCAAGAACCTATATAGGAGCAGGCACAAAAAGCCAAGTAACATGCTGCAGGTCTCACCACCGTGCACTGGAGGAACAAGACTTAACCCCAGGACTGTTTATCTCCAAGGCTGGCAAGAGTTCAAGCCATCATCCATGACTGTGAAGCAGAGCTGTGACTCTGTGAAACCTGTGCTTTGGCTTCAAGCGTGATGCGCTCTCCAGTTGAGCTATCCAACCGTGGCCAGAAAGCAATTGTCACCATATCAGAAACCCATTATGACCCATGGAGCCTCTGAAAGATGCTTCAAGAATACATTCTGTTGGTTAAAAGTGATGCCAAGCATTAGGCCTCTTTGGAAACAGCTGCCTGGGTCTTGACAGCCAGGCAGTCCCCAGATGGAGATCTAGCCTTGTACAGACCCATCTGACCGACCTCCGTCTGCCTCCCAGATAGACAGGTCCTCTGAGCCAAGGGGAAGCTGTCCTTGCGGGGAGAACAGAGTAACATGACACTAGGAAGGAAAAAGCAAGTGAAGTCACACAAATTGGCCCATCACAGATTGCATCTCTGCAACCAGACAATCTTAAGATGAATCTATTGCAAGCCATTTTCAACCCCAGCAACCCCTAGGCAGCCTGGTTTGCCACCCTCCCCTGAGCCCTAGAACTTTCACAGCTGCTTGGTGCTTCCTTTCTAGGAGTTCATTTTCTTAAGCTGGCAACGGGTTAAGTCTATCACCAATTTCCAGGGGAAACGACTGCAATTTGAGCTCATTAGATGGAGTGCATGTACAGCATGCAAATCCTTTGCTGTCACATTCCTGATTAAAATCCTTTGGTGTCTTCCTGTTGCCTAAGGAAAAGGTGCCCTTGACATCGTTTGCAAAGCCCTTGACCTTGGAGCTGAGACTACTTCACTCACCACTCTTAGCTCTTCTTCTGCTGGTGCCTGTATGAGTCATTCCCAACATACTAAGCCTCAGCGGAGCCTTGGCAATGCTATTTGCAGTGAATCTTTCCTCCATCTCCCCCCCTTTTACCCTCCTCTCTGTTCCCCACTTTTTTTGAGTCTCAGATTAAAGCTGTGCCCTCAGGAATGCTCTCCTGATCTTACCCTGGGACTCACAGCTTCATACT
The DNA here is from genome assembly GCA_019843815.1 of Montemys delectorum. Lineage (NCBI taxonomy): Eukaryota > Metazoa > Chordata > Mammalia > Rodentia > Muridae > Montemys > Montemys delectorum. The sequence goes on along the minus strand of JADRCD010233366.1, from coordinate 23,647 downwards.
TGCTCTGCCTTTGTACTTTCTCTTTCATGATTTTGATTGGATCATTCATGTTTCATGTCTGTTTCCCAGACATGGGGAATCCCAGGAGGCCAAGCGGCTTCCTGGTTTGTCCAAAGCTATATCCCCTGCACAGCATATAGTTTATGAAGACACAGCCCAAGAAAGAGGATGCTGGGAGACATCCTTCAATCATCTTGATTCCAACTGGGACTGAAAACAAACCATGGGGTTCAAGATAGAATAGTACCACATGCTATACCTGAGAGCAATGTCCTACACCCCTGGGACAGGCAGCAAGGTACCTCCCTCCTGCCTTCAACTAGATCTATGCTTCATGGTGACCTTACTCCCAAGCCATCATGTTTTATGAACAGTAGTGTGGAGGTTTGGATCTGGAGAATCCTTTCCCAAAGCCTGTGTGTTGAAAACTTGGTCTCCAACCTGTGTTACTGTTGTGGGGAGTAACAGAACCTTTAGGTGTGGGCTATAATGGATTGTTGGGGGCATGGCTATAGGATAATATTGGGGCCCAAGCCTCTTCTTGTCTCTATGACTGTCTCCTAGCCATCACAGGCAAGCAGCCTGTTCTGCCTGTACTCTTCACCTTAGCATATTGTTCCATGGCAGGCCCAAAGACAATAAGACCAAGCAACCACGAGTCAAGACCTCAGAAGCCAGGAGCCCAAATAACCTTTTCTCTTATCAAGTTGATTGACTCAGGTATTTTGTCACAGTGTCAGTTATTTATCATAGCTAATATCTATGCCAATCTCCAGGCCTTGATTTTTTTTTTCCTGTACACATGCTCTTGGGAGACTCACTCTATCTTTCTCTGGCCTCTCTGGTCTTTCCTGGAGTCACTATGGTTCTGGTCTTCCAGTTCTTCTGACACATAATGCCATGTAGATGTGCCCTTGTCACATTACAGCAATTTATGGCAGTTGGAAATGAACTAATTATTTCCTACTAAAACTGGGCAAAGGTGTCTTCAAGGGCTTACAGGTTTAGTGAGACCAATCAGCATGAAGTTCTCACCCTAGTTCCTTCCCTGCTCCAACCACTGGCTTCCAGAATGAACTGCTGAACCACTAACTCTGGGCATCAAAAAGCACAAGTAGCCTGTATGTACAAACTCAATGCATTATTAACTGAAAGTAAATGCGCCTAGGGGAAGAATTCCCCTGGGAAGAGCTGCCTGCTCTGAATTCCAATGCTTAATGGTGTTTCAACGCTCCTGCTTTTCACTGGAAGGCTCTACCCTGACACTCTAAACGACTGGGCCCCACCCCAGTGTTACAGTAGGTTCTGTGAAACTGGAAGTGGGCAAGAAGCCTGATGGCGGGTCAGCCCAGTCCACAGTGTCTGAGGAGGAGGAGGACAGAGGCAGACACATGACTGGGGCTCTTTCTTTGTTAAAGGAAAAGACATAATTCTGTGGATGCCAATCAGCCATCATGTGCAGGAGGCTGGAAAATGGGTTTTAAGGCTGCCACAAGCCTGTGTACTAGTAAAGCAAAGCCACAGAGCAGGGCACTTCTGCTCAGGGCTCTGGTTGACTCCATAATGCTGCCCCCAAACTCAAGGCCGAGGTAGCAGGCGTGGGAAGCTCTGTCTGCAGTGCCTGCTGCCCTTACAGATCTCATGAGCCTAGATCTCAGGACTGGTGTGTAAGCTGTATCTTGGAAGTAGAATGTTGCACATGTGTATGTCATCTCTATCAGGACAGTGGGGATGCCTGGAGTCTCCTTTGCCTTCGAGGCTCCCAGAATGCTTTATATTATCTCATGTCATCCTTGGCCATCTCCTTTGTCAATGGTAAAGCTATATAGCACAGTGGTTCTCAACTGGAGGGTTGTGACCTCTTTGGGGGGGGGTCAAATGACCCCTTCCCAGGAGTCACTTAAGACCATTAGAAAACCAGATATTTACATTAGAATTCATAACGGTAGCAAAATGACAGTTAGGAAGTAGCAACAAAAATAGCTCCTACGGTTGTGGAGGGGTCATCACAGTATGGGGAACTGTATTAAAGGGTCATAGCATTATGGAGGTTGAGAACTGCAGCTACTAGTGTCTCGAGGGTAAATGGTTGCTTTCTAGAGGACACTTCACCAGCCAGCATCAGTGCAGGGATTTTTCTGGGTCCTTTGCCTCATGTCTTGAGGAGGGGTACCTATCAACTAATGGCTACCATCAGAAAAGGGAAGCACAGAGATCTGAGTCTGGGACCAGCACACAGGACGGATCCTCTGCCCCATTTGCTTTGCTTGTCCTGGGGCCAAGGGGTTGGTAGATGTTTGATAAAATTGCTTTAGCAGATGTTTTAAGAGGAATGGCTTGCTGCTGGTGTACAGAATCATTGTGGGTCTCGAAATGATGGGCTGGGGCATGGGCTTTATGGATCATGGGTGCAATCTGAGCATGGTTCCTCTGTTTCCAAAGTCCCTCTGAGTGAGAGGAGCTAAATCTCGTGGTGAGTCTTCATTGTCAACCTGACTGGGTTTAGAATCAGCCATGAGAACATATCTCTATCCTGTCTTTAAGGAGATTCCAGAAAGACTTAACTGAGGCAAGGAGGGCTGCCCTCGGTGTCATAGAACCATCTCCTGGGCTGGAGTTCTGGGCTGAATAAAGGTGCGGGGCAGACAGAGTGTCAGCATTCATCCCCCCTGGGCTTGACTGTGGATGCAATGTGCCCAGCCACCCGGTCCCCTGCCATGAACTGTTCACACCCCTGAGACTGTGTCTCCCCTGCCACGATGAGCTAGACATTAAAAACAAATGGCAGCCAGCAGAAACCTTCCTTAAGCTGCCTGTGCCCCCAAGTGCTTTGTCACGGCAGTGAGAAACATAGCTAAGCAAGTGTATCTCATACCTGTCCTGCTCAGGGACTGAGACACAAGTACACTCTCAGGGAGGGTGCACGGACCTAAGGGATGAGGTTAAGCCCGAAGGAAGGAAAGCCAAGTGACCTTATTTCTTGGGAACTGGGCAAGAGCAAATCAAATCTACCAGAGACTAAGAGAGTGAGGGAGTTCCATCAAATGCCTGGGGACTCAGGGATTCAAAGTACACCGCTTGGCCCATTAAGTAGCTAACAAATATTTCTTGGAAAATCCTTTGATGAGTGAATACATTACGTCTGAGTTTTTGCTGAGTGTAAGCTTCTACTGGGCCAGAGACCTTGGAAGCTTATCTCCCAGGCTTATCTCAGAAGGCACAGGATAAGAGACCCAGAGTTTAGTACAATAGTTGATAGTCCTACAGGTCTCCCTCTCATGTCCCCAAAATGTCCCTTTTCAATAAAATTTCTTTTTCAAACTCAAGGTTTCTCCCTCGCTTAAGTTTCTCTGTATTTCTTGTCTGGCATATGCAGATTAAATCATTATTGTATAGTTCTCACTGATGTTTTTTTTTTTTCTAAAGACAGCAAGAGTGTGACTGTTTAGGTCGAGGCTATGAAGAATCAGCCTCGGGCAGGGAAGAACCTGTGGAAGCGGGCTCAAGCCTGGTCCAGCTCTGCACAAATTCTATGGTTCCTCTCTGGGTCTCAATATATGTCAACTACAAAGTAGGTAATGTGGATTCTGCAAGGATCTTCCAAGGCTTTGGGGAAGTTGACAAATTTCCTAACAGAGTTCTAGAAATGAAGGAGATACCGCCATTGGGTTGTTTGTCATTAATCGAGGACTCTCCATAGACTTTATGCAGGCTCCTTCCAGTCTAGGATAGATAGCCTTTGGGTTGGCTTTTATCAGAGAAAAGTGTTAAAATCCCTCTTGCAGGGTACTCAAAAGACTGGAGGCTGGGGTTCTAGGGAGAGTTGTGGGAGCCTCTCATGGAGTAAGGCCATGCTGGCATAAGCTGTCCCTATTACCAGCTCCTACACCCACTCTATTCAGGCAGTCTCACCTGAAGCAGTCCCTCACTGGCATGCCTCCCCTCTGCATCTGACCTCTCCTGGGTGCCACCAATCCACAATGGACTCCATCTTTCAATGAGCCTCAATACTTTGCTCCTCAACACTTGGAATGTCTCTTCTATGGGAGACTCCAAAGGTGAGACCAACATTCCAGAGGCCAAAGGATGGATAATCTAGAACCAGAGACCAAGCATGCCACCAAGCCTAACAAAGCACATCGTCTTTCTGTCTTGTGGAAATACTGTTTCCATATGCAGAGCAAGCCAGAAGTTTCTCTATAGGTCTTCAGACCACAAGTAGCTTCTAGGCTACATGAATAGCACTACTGGTCACTTTCTAAGGCCCTTCCCAGCACCCTCAGCTCCACAGCTCCAGGACCCTCTTGTCTCCTCAGGGCAGGACCTAGGTATCTCCAGAAAGGTGTGTTCAGGCTGACATAACTTACCAGATGCTCCTCCATGGAATGTACTTTCAATGGACAAATATAAACACTAGTAGGAGCTGCACTCTGTGATTTTTCTGCCCTACTGTGGCCTCTTACTACCCACCCTTCCCCTCCCCCCACTCGTACCCTCCAGAGCATCAGGAACACAAGTACCCATTGCTTCTTTCTCATGTGTGTTTATTGAGCGCCCACAGAGCCCGTGGTACTGTGCTCAGGATTCAGAGCCACGGTCTAGTCAACACGAGACCAGAGCTAGTCCACAGAAGGTTTCAGAGCTGTGTAACATCTGTTAAGGGATCAGGATGGGGAAAACTAATCACAAAACAAATTCCTATTCAAAAGCAACAGAACCTCCTCTGAGAGTAATATAGATTCTAGGCATACACACCCACCACACACACACACACACACACACACACACACACACACCTCAGAATGAACACCCAAGTATGCCCACTTAGTTGTATATGCATGCATATACAGATCTTTGTGGGCAAGTAAATTAATATATATGCTGTATACACACACGCGCGCACAGACATACACACACACACTCACACACACGCCACCACACAGACAGAAAATCTGGCTTATGCTATCAAAGACACTACGTCTCCAGGTTCTAGCGGAAATGACCTGTCCTAGATGTCCGCAGCATGCAAAACTTGGAAGATCCAGAGAGTCAGTTTAGGAGGACAATGGGGGCACATGGGCATGTTTCCATCCTCGAAGGCCCAGCCACAGCACGGAAGGCAACAACAAAGCCTCTGTGAAGGGCTCCAGGGGCAGAGCAGAGGAGCTAGAGGCTCCCTGTGATGGCGGGGCCCAGGAGAGCTGGGCAAGTTCGCCAATCTTCAAGGCAGAGTGGAAAGCTCTGGTTGTTGAGTGTGGTCCTCCTAACAGTATTCCTTGGGGCAGCGTGGCAGACTGAAGTGAGTGCCTCTTCTCGCTCGCTCTCTGCAGCTTCCTACGTGTGCTAACGCATTTTGTAGTCATTAGATACAGATGTTTCACACAGCTGTCCCTTAAAATCCAAGTCTACCGTGAAATCGAGGTCTCGCTATGAGGAAAGAGCAAAGGGTCACAGGATGAGTCTGGGTAGGAGACTGTAGCCTTCTCCAGGCATAGAACTTCTCTTGGTGCCAAGGGGATAGGTAGCTATGGGATTTCTAGCTAAGGGGACTCCAAGACCAGTCCTCTGGAAACCATTCTGGTGCCCCATTATATTCACAAGAAAGGCTCTGATGGCTAACCTAAGGCTTCCTGTTTTCACATGAAAGCAGTCCCATGATTTTATCTAGGCAATAACTGAGGTTGGGGGGGGAGGAGAGTCTTCCTTGATATTATTCTCAACCACCCTGCAGACCTTCAGCATCTCTGCAAACACAAGGGCTTCTCAGAAAGGTCCCACCAGGCCAGCAGGAGAAATAAACAAGACACTTGCCTTTCCTAGCTCAGCTCACCCTAAATGAAGCAGAACCCATTTATACAACATCCGTTCTCAAAGGCTTTCCTGGGAGCTTCCACGAGCTGTCCTCAAGGTTGAGGTCAGAATCTAGAAAGCCTCTAGCCATTGGAGTTTGGAAGAGTCAAAGTTGAGGTCACCCAATTAGCCTGGTCACCTGCCAACACAGCTGCCGTCTACCTCCCCTAGAAGTTTGTCCATTTGATCACACAGCAATAGACTAGGTAGGTGATTTCTGAGAGCTCCCTAGGAGTCAGCTCTGTGTCTCCCTTGGTGCCAGCCATGTGGGGGTTCCTAAACTCACCACATTTTTGGCATTTGGCTTCATGGATATGGTCCCGTAGATTTCTTCCCCTCTCCGGACAGTGAGGTAGTCTTCTAAGTAGAAGACAGTCTGCTTCCAGTGGGTGTAGGGGGCATCAGGGGCTGGAGGTGGATGAGAGAGACAAGAGGGAGAAGAGAGGGGAGGGGGAGAGAGAGGAGTCAGAGATCAACAAGAGCCAGCTGAAGCCCAGGACCTACACAGAGGTCCTGAGCTTTCTATAGGCTTCTGATTTCTCCCCACATCCCAACCCTCAAGGGGTCAGGTCCAAGACCCAGACCTCCTGACTCAGCCCAATGCCTGACCTCCCAGCCCAGCCCTAGCTTGACAGACCTGGTGATCTTAGTGAGGGGTCAGAGGAGAGGCAGCTGGTGTGCTTGAAGCTCCCTCAGCAACTAACCTCCTTAGCATAAGCAAGCCCCCTCCCTCTGCCCCTGTCTCAGTAGAGTGTGAGATGTACAGAGCAGACCATCCTGTCTCCATCATTTGTAGACTTATGACATCATTGGTGCCAACTCTACAACTCAGCCAGTTTCCCAGCTTTACCAACACCCCCTTCCTACCCCTCCCTCCTTCAGATAGCTTCCCTTGCCCATGAGTCTGCCCCGTGCAATACCAGCACCTTGGCACAGTCCTGCTATAAGATTCCAGCCCTGCCTTCCCAACAGTACCAGAATGAAATGGGGGTGGGGGAAGTCTTACTCCAGAGATTCCCCGCTCCTGCATAATTCAAGGCCATCATAATGTGTGCACCTCTGTGGTATTTATCACTGAATTCCATGTAGTCTCCAGCTATCTAGGAGGGTCCTGTGTCCTGGGATGCAGTTGTTTTCTCGGGCAGCAACTACCTCCAGAGTACTCTTCCTTTCCTACTCACAACATCCTCCTCCTTCAAGATCAGCCTCCCTGGACCACTCCAACCTAAATCCAGCGCTCCAAGGACATCCAGAATTGATGTCATCACAATGTCTGGCAAGCTTCCGAGTAAACATCTCCCCCTCAATTGTTTACCTCCTCTGCAGACTCCTAGAGAGTGGGACCAGGCCAGCCTTGCTTAGCACTGCTTAGCTCTTACCACACTCAATCTAGAAGCACCAAGTCTAGTGGCAAGTGAACAGTGTCAAGAGCCCAAAGCTCAGCATCCTATGATGTGTGATGTGCCCAAAGATGCTCAGCATCCTGGGATGTGTGATGTGCCTGCCCAAAGATGCTCAGCATCCTGGGATGTGTGATGTGCCTGCCCAAAGATGCTCAGCATCCTGGGATGTGTGATGTGCCCAATGATGCTCAGCTGAAGCCTGTGGGCTGCAGATGCCTCACTTTATGGTGAACTCCTCTTGGCTTAGACCTTTGTCTTCCCCCAGTAGACTTTCCTTCTTGCTTAAAACCAACAAGAAGGGCAACGGGAGTTGGGAAGGACAGGGGTGCCCTTCAAGCACATCAGAGACCGTTGCACGGGAGATTTCTATGTGCCTTACCTGTGGCTTTGGGAGTTACTAGGACCCAGAACTGCAAGTGCAGGAAGAGCTAGAGCTGCCTCACAGTCACAGGGACTGAGTTACTGCTTCCTCCCCAGGGGTTGAGGACACTGCTGAAAGTAAGTTCAATTGTCATGTGTCAAGTCAGACGGGGTGACCTCAAAGATCTTTCAAAAACCCCAAGATCTATTTTAATGACAGCAAAGAGGCCTTTTCCCCTCCCCCCTTGTTGTTTGCAATGAGCTGGCTTGATCAAATGTCAGTGGTCAGAGAGGCTAGAGCGGCCTTCAGTGTGTGCACTTGGAAATCAATGAGAACTCAAGGTCACAGGACAAAGTAGTCTGAGCATCTGCAGGGGGAGTGGAGGAATGAGATACCACACACAGCTTGTGCCTTGCAAAGGCTTGGGCCTCAAGCCCACCTAGCACCCAGCCCGTAAGGCATGCTGCTGTCGGCCGACCACCTGTTCTCAGCACGCCTGCTGCCAATTACCTCTAAATAAACTGTCAAAAGACAAGTTCTGGCTGTGTGTGCTGAATGCCGGGAGTGTGACTGACAAGCATCCTCGCCCCCATCTCCACCTCCGCCCACTCAGGCAGGTGTCTCTCCTGTTTCTAAAGACCTTCAGTGAAGGGGAGTCACACTGCCTCCTCTCTCATTCAATAAGAGACCTTGGAGCTTCCCTGGCTTCAGTCTGCTGGCCAGTGAGGCCAGTCTGCCTCCCGTGAGTGGCCCAAAGCATGCATGCTATCCCTCTGTGGAAGGAATCCGTGGAAGGAACATTGCTTCAAAAGATAAAGAACCTCCCCACACATGTCCTTTCCATAGTGGAGCCAGTGGCCACAGTGTGCCTCAGGGTTTCTCATCTGAGCTTTCCATCGTGTCCCATCAAAGTAGAAGAATTTAAAGGCTTGCATCGTATCTCTATCATTTGTAGATGTATGACGTGACATTTATCCCCTGAGGTGTTGTATGGGTAAGACAGACAGTGAAGAGTGGCCATATATCCCTCTATGCCTGTGGACATTGTTCCTGTCTATTCACACAGCACTGTCATCCCTAGATCTCCTAGATCCACTTTGTATTTTTAATTCAGTAATTCAGGGAAGGTGGGACACACAGGGGACAGATACGGCAAGACAGAATATCTGCCACCGTAGCTAAGGTGGTGGTCTTCTTTTGCGTTTTTCTGGGTAGATATTGTGGGAGGGACAAAAGGGCTTGGTCCTAGAGTCTTCCTTGTCACAGGTTTGTACTCTGACCCTGAAACTCCTGTGCTACCAGGAGTCAGCTGGTGTGCTGGAAGCCCTCTCAGCAACTCATAAGCAAGCCCTCCTCCCTATGTTAGTACAGTAAAGACTCGGGGTGTGGGATGCATAGGGCAGACCATCCTGTCTCCATCGTTTGTAGACTTAGGACATGACATTCGAGATAGCGAAGAGTGACCAGATATCCCTCTGTGCCTCAGGACATGGTCCTGTCTGTCCATGCAACACAGTCATCCCTAGATCTCCCTTTTGCTTGCCAAAGCATCTTTAATTGAAAGCTGAATCATAGGGACATCCCACTTACAACCTATTAGTTATAACAAAGCCACATTAGGGAACTGCTAAGCCATGGCAGCTGGTGGTGTGTTATTACACGAACTGGTGCTCAAGGATCCGTCCGTAAACTGAGGGAGACCTGCAAAGGCATACTGCCTGACTCTGGTGCTCTAGAACACTCGGTTCTATCCGGAATGCTGCAGTGTGTGGGGTGGCACTTGTGTTGCGCCGTGAAGATGGGGCTGTGAACAACGATGTCTCCAGCTCTCTTTATCTGTGGTTGAGCTTCCCTCCCTCCCCAGTCCCAACTCATAACCCAGGATGGCACAGCTTTGAGTCATTATGAGGATGAGTTCCTCTTGGGAATATTCGGGGTGCCAGCCCAGCCACCCTGCTTGTAGATTACTGAGGACTTTCACGCTGCCTTTTGGGGTGAATATGATGGATGCCGTCTGCAGTGCAACAAATATGAGCACTCAAAGCATGCATGCAAAGGTCTTTGGATATCAGTTATATGCCAGGTGTAGCTCTGAATTTGTCCAACAACGCCCAAGGTGATCACAGCTTTGCATGCCCACCCTCATCCTTCTTGAAGATCCTAGATCCTTAGAAGACCTTAAGAACTGGGTAGCACAAAGCGGAGCTTTGGTCTTGGGTGAGGAGAGAAAATAGGGAACCATGAGAACCAGTGGGAGTGGCCTCTCACAAGATTGGCCTCCTGTATGTTAGGGGGAGAGAAGCATGCTTCCTGTTTCACTTCCTAGTGGCTAAGTGATTAGTATTTCTTTGTAGGATGCAATAATTGTTCTAGCTGTGCATTTTGAGCTGCATTGTCTGGTGAACATTTTGGAAATTAAAGACTGTGCACTGAGAGGCTTCTTTGACCTGGAAAATGACTCAGTGCCACGGGGTGGTAAATCTGGAAGAGGCTGCCTGAGACCTACGAAGCCTCCAGCTCAAGGTCATTTCTGGCGCTGATCATCCTACCTTGGAAAAACTAATGTTTGAAGTAAGCTTCTTTTAGGGCTACTGCTTCCACCCACCCCACAGCCTTCCTGGACTGCATGGCAGCGTCAGATCTCCTCCCACAGCTACATAAGAGGAGTTCAAGGGGACAGGGACAGCTGTGTTCCTCGCTGGCAGAGCCTGGAGCCTTGGGTGCTTCTGCCTGTGTGAGATAGCTTCTGCCTGGTGCTGTCAAGCAGCCAGAACCATTAGCGGGCCTCATTTTGAGCTACACAGTATGTGATTTGCTTTTTTGAGTGGGTCCCCCAGAGCTGGCTGCACTGAGTCTAACATGGAAAACTCAGTGGGGAATCAGCAGGGAGGGGAGCCTGCCAGGGAGCGGAGGAACGAGTCCACAAACTCCCACAACCAATATCTTGGTTTTGCACATGCATGATTGTGTTAAAACTCTTTAGACCATAGCCAGGACATAGGAATATTTAATTTAGGATAATGATCATCTAGAAGCCTTATTGGTTGGATGGGTAGAAGTAGGACATTTAGATTCAAAAAAAAAAAAAAAAAAAAAGGAGAGATACTGATAGCATCTAAGCCACTAAGTTCTGAGGTGGGCTTGCAGGGAGTTTTTCTGTGAGTATGAATTAGTTTATTTACATTTATTAATTATAAATATAGCCATATATCATTTATTCATTATCCATTTTAGCTGATATTTATATTTTAATTAAGTTTGCTCAACAACTCAGGCACTTACATTCCAACAGAAATAATAATAAATTTATTTCTAGCTACTCTTTGCATTGTAGTTAATAATTTAGTTCCATCCTAGTTAATAATTCATCTCCATCCTAGTTATTGAGTTAGGTGGGGGGTTCATGAGTACTCATTGTATTAATAGACAAATAAACCAAAAGTGAATCGTGTGTAGGCGGTCCAACTGTGATAGTATGCTTCAAGCAAACATTGGGATTGATCAACTTGTACGCACTTGTGATCTTAAAAACCAAAAGAAATCACTCTGCCAGTGGGAGAGTAAAGAATCTGAGTAGAATCCACTGTAGAGTCCATATGGTCTAGTCAAGAAGTCACTGACACACTAGACACAAAACTGGTGCTAACCTCCCAAGAGGATCAAGAAACAAACTAACCACATTGTTTCCTCTGGCTCTCAACAAGCAGGATCCCAGTTTACAAGAGGTATGCTTGGTGAATACAGAGGGGCATGCCTTGCTGAGGAGACAGGCATGGCCTACCAGAGGGGAATCAGGCTCAGCTGAGCTCTCAACTGTCTTGTTCAAGATGGTCTTGCAGGAGAGCAGTGTTTTTCAAACTCAAGTAGGAATCATGGCCACCTGGAGCTTTTGCCAAGGCACAGATAACTGGGCCATGCTCAGAGTTTCTAAATTGATGACCTAGGGTGATGCCTTCCTAGATATGAGGGATGCTGGGGCTATAGTCACTGTACAAGACACAGGAATCAGAGATTGTCGGACTACAAGCATCTTTCCTGAGCCAAGCTTTATGGAGTTCTGCAAAAACAAGAGGGGTTATGGCTTGATAATATCTCAAAGGCAGAGGATAAGCTCCTGCCTGGACTTAACATGACTTTCCACTTGAGTAGGATAATGGGGATGGATAGTCAACCGACAGAGTAGACTGAGCCTGGGCCTAGACACATCAAGCCCTTACTTAACTTCTTTCAGAAACCAGAGGCAACAGTTTTGAGTCTGGGCTGAGCTTTAACCAAACCTCCTGCTCATGGGGCCATGAGAATGTCACCCTGCCACCATAGAGCCAGGGAATCACTGCTAGACAGAAGTCCAATAGGCACAGAAGCCTTACTAAGAGTCATGGGTCAGGACTCGAGCTTCAGAGACCTAAAGCTTTTCCCAGACTGCCCTCACTGGCTCATCACCCACAGGGTATTCTCGGATCTAGCATCATCTGAAGATAGGAGAGACAAAGCTAAATGCTATGGCTGCCTCACTACCAGCCCTCTGTACCCACTCTCCCTGTCCATTGCTACACTGAGTCTTTTTGACCTTCAAGTTAAAGCAGAATCTTACTTCTCTCCAGGCTGCTCCTGCCCACTGGGAAAAAGAGCTCTGCTCACCTCCCAATCCTTGAAGGAGGGCTGCCCTCAACAATGGCCAAGATCAGGGGAGTCTCTAGTTTTTCCAAGGGCAAGAGAGCACCAGTCTTGGCCTAGATGGTACAGCCCAGGAGACCCTAGTCTTGGTAGTCAAAGAAAACACTGAACTCAAGGCAAGACTTTCTGGAATTCGACAGGATGTTTAGTGTGTTTGTTTGCTTGTTTGTTTGTGGACAGGGTCTCACTAGGTATCTTTGGCTGGCCTGGAACACACTATGTAGACAAGGCTAACCTCAAACTCACAGAGATCCACCTGTTTCTGCCTCACAAGTGCTGGGATTGAAGGTGTGCCCTACTACATCTGGCCAGATATTGAATACCAGGAGTGTTCTGCCTTTTGTCCACAGGTAAAACAAAACAAAACAAAACTCCATCCCCACATATCTAAGAAATAAGTAATTGCATATAGTAGAACACTCTTTCTGCCACAAGCACATTTACTCAGCCCCTGAGTACACACTCAAAGTTTCTAGGAACTCATATAGAGGCCATTCAACCTGTGGATCTTTCTCATGGCAACTCAAGTAGACTACCACAAGTTCCCTCTGATAAAGGACCCGCTTATTACTGGGTCACTTTCCAAATGAACATGCAGAAGCAATGACCTGGCGATGAAGTGCCCTGAGCCTAAGGCATGGGAGGGAGTTCAAGGTGGTTGTCTTGTGTGTAGGAGTGGTGGGAAAGGGCTTGAGCATGCCCAGCAAGAAGTCTGAGGACCCACTGGAGGGCTAGAGCCAAATCACGGAGCCCTGCCGGGCCCAAAGGCGATGAGGCACCTCTCAAGGCAGACTAGGCAGAAGACATTGTTTGAATGTGTCTGCCAAAACTCATGTGTTGGAAATGTGAGCTTTGGTGAGTGTGTTGATGTTGAGAGCTGAAATCTTTGGGAGGGAAGTGATTGGTCTTGGAGCTCTATCCTCATGAATAAGCAAACCTATTTATGGATGAATAGATCTGTGGGTTATCATGGGTCTTAGTTACTGTGAAGAGACACCAGGAACAAGGAAGCACAGAGTGAAAGTTGTAGAAATCCAGTAGAGAGCTCACCTGTAGAAAAACCCATTTTCTTGTGGCACTTAGTAAATTCAATATTAAAATAGGTGACGAGGGCATGGACATAGTCGTTGCGCTGTATCTGCAGGCAGAAGGCAGACGTGAAGGACAGTTCTTCCGTCTTCACAGTGTAAATGTCCACTTCCTGTAGCCCAGAGGAGAAAGAAGCCGGAGGTTTACAACCTCTGCCATGCCAGGGCCTGGTAGCCTCAACCCTAGAGAAACTTGATTAGTTACTATTTTGGGGTGACTTCCAGGCGCACCCACCACCCTTTCAACTATCTCCTCGATCTTTTCTAAGGTGGAAAATGCTAGGAGAGAATGGTGTAAATGGAACTGAGTCCACATCCAAGCAGAAGTGAGGGAGGAGACCACAGGGGCTGAAGAGAGAGACAAGAGTGATTTAGGAGACCAGGTGTCACCAAAGCAAAGTCGGAGTGGCTTCCGGTGGCCAACTGAGCATTGCTACCTTCTTCCAGTCATTCACAAAGTGTGGAGCCCCCATGGTCAGCATCTTTATTACCCGGAGAAGAGCAAGAATCAAAACAGCAGGGTCCTCCAGGTTTCCGATAAATCAGAAGACTCATCCACCAGCCACCACCATTGTGTGTGTGTGTGTGTGTGTGTGTGTGTGTGTGTGTGTGTGTGTGTACACGCACTAAGTGTTACCTCAGGAGTGAAGCATAACCGGGCTGAAGGAAGTTCCACTGACCATTTATAATAAGGCTGGGTGGGTTTAAAAATAAATAAGAAGGGGAAACACAAGGGGAGAAGTCTCAGTTTGGACTGGAGAAAGCAGAACACAAAGAACTAATAATTCTCACAAGTTCAGCTGGAGAGTGACTGGAAATCGATGTTGTGTGGGAAGCAAGCGTAATGGAGAGATGGTTCCCCATGTGCTGTTCTTCTGTGTGAGAGGGATGCTGACGGACCTGCTGTGCATTGGCTGTCCTGAGACAGGAAATCCTACCAGGGGCTTAAGAAGCATCAAGACAGACGCTGGTGAGACTCGGAGAAGAGCTTCCCTTGTGCTGCAGTGCGTAGCAAGAACCACTCTCTGGGGGACTCTGGAGAAGATAGCCAGACACCTTGTTCCAGAGGCCCAGCAACAAGATCCATGATTCATGAAGAGGCAAAATGGCATTGGGTAAAGGGCCTCTTTACCCCCGGGGAAGGGGAAGCACTCTCTCAGATTGACTAGAAAGAGGGCAGATGTGCCTTCATTAGAAAGTGAAGCTCTCTAGAGTTGGCAACAAGAGGTCAGGTGGAGCCTTCCATGAACTGAATAGATTCTAAAGCAAAGATGGAAAATGAGAAGTACCAGAGGGGTGAACCTTAAGTTGGAGATGCAACCGTAGATGGGGTAAAATTTCCCATCTATCACGATGAGCATCATCTTGACCTTACTGACAGCACAGTGACGCTGACCCTCTGTGTGTACTGTATGGTACCTTCCATATGCAAGCACTTCTAGAAGTGGTGGAAAGATGCCAGATCTGTTGCCCTGAGTTCCACCCACAGGGCACATTGGGTGTCCACTCCAGCTGACTGACGTGGGCCCTTTAACCTTTTCCAAGTGTGACCTGCTCCCATCTTTCCATTTGTTTCTTATGTCGTGATATCTATCCAGCTCCTCCTCAGCCTAATGTTTCCATCGGGTAATGATGACCTTGTCAGACTCTTCACCCTCCTGCTGGGAATCTCAATGCTGCAGGCTTCTGTCTGCATTCAAGTCTGATCCCACCCTCTCCCTTCAACAGAGACCCAGCCCTAGGAGTACAGGAGGGTTGGGGGGGTGGGGTGGGGTTGTTCAAGGGAAGGAAACATCTTGAGAGGAGGTGTCTGACAGACTTTCTCAGAGCTCTTGGTCCCTCTAAGCCACACCTCATCTGCAAGTCCCCTATAGCTCCAGAACTCAAGACACTGCCTGAGTGGTGATTAAAGGTGTGCATACGCACTTGGTGCCTTTCTGCCTCCTTCTCTTCTGGGTCCTTTCAAGGTCCCCGCATCTTTCTTTTTTGATCTTCAGCCATCAGCCCAGCTTGGCCTTTCTGCCTCTTATGCTGGGGCCTTGTTACCTCCATCCTCAACCGCTGGTATTAGAATGGATCCCCCTGGGGACAGAAGCTATACCTCATTGTCTTGTGTGTCCTTGGTATATAATTGAGCACCAGCAGGCATAGCTCAGCATCCTCCCAGAGCAGGTCTCCCTGCCTGGAGCCTTTCCTTCCTTCCTGGCCTTTCTTTCACAATCACTCACTCATCCTGTCACTCCTGCCTTCAGAGACTCCCTGTCTTACACACAGACTTGTAAATCTCTCCACCTAGCACATTTCTATGCGTCACTGTGCACATGAACACACGTGCACACACATACATACATGAATGCACTCACACATAGGTACACATACAGACACATAAATCCACACCCATGCGTTACTTGGGAAGAACTGTAGAAGCGTCTGCCTCCACACCCTCTAGTTGATTCTAAAACCATTAATTTGGGAAACTACGCAGCGATCAACATGTTACTGGTTTCACACTGGCTTTGCTATACGTGACACTCTGAATGAAGCCACCCTGTTGTGCGAAAATTGCATTTCACTATCTAGTCTGACTCTAGCGGCCTGTCTCTGGCCCTCCAGGCAAGGTGTTTTTCTCTATCCCCCAGGGTCTTCCAGCAAAGTAATCCCTTTGCCCTCTTCCCCATTCTTTGGGGGAAACGATGCTGTCTATATTATAATTAGCTGCAGGATTAACTTCCCCTGGAAAAAGGAATTTTTTTTTAAAAAAAAAGATAGTCTTCAATTCACTATGTTTGGTTTGGTTTTTGTTTTGGAGACAGGGTCTCACACTAAGCTGCTCCAACTCACTAAGTAGATGAAGCTGGCCTTGAGCCCTGATCCCTTGTCTTCACCTCCTCAATGCTGGAATTACAGATGTCTCCTAGCATACCTGCCAGTGACTTGCTAATCAGTAATTTTACTTTTCGGTTTACAGAACCTAAAATAGCCAGTGACCACAGTGGACAGCAGTCCACACATCAGAGACGACCACTGACTAGTGATTTATGTCCTCAAGCCCACCAACCTCAAGTGCCCTGTGTTTCCCTATATCAGTCACAAACCCAAGGTAAGATAACCCTGATAGTGTTTGGGATTTTTTCCCCTTGCCCCAACAACCTATGGGTGATATTAGCCTTTCCAGTAGTGAGCAACAAGCTTGGGTTCATGGTTACACACACACACATGCACACACACACACACACAACACACACACACACACACATACACACACACACATATACACCACATAAACCATCTAGCAGGAATCCCATCTCCACACAGTCTCTCTGGCCATCCATCAACCAAATGTCAACTGTCTTGTCTTGTGTTAGCTGACAGTGTTCCAAGGGTCCTGGAGACATTTGCATCTTAATGGGGGCCTCTAAGGGAACAAAAGGCTTCCAGGCAAAAGGAGATGAAGCTGTTTATTAAAGAGACAACAGCAGAGGCAGATGGGTCCCATCTGTGGGAATTAGATCAGACCAAGTGGGGCTTTGGGATACAAAGACCCAGGGCTCAGGTGCACATCCCGTCCTGTTCCACAGCTCAGCCACAGTTATCCCCACTGATGCCCCAGAGCCCTAGCGTTATTGCTGGAAGGGTTCTTTGTCTCGAATTTGTACCCTTGAGACCTCAAGAAAATTCACTGCCTTGGCCTCAGGCAACCCCAGATAGCACAGGGATCCTCAGGGAATAAGCTTCAGAAGAGCTCTTGGCCTCTGCTACCCCACCTCTCAATAATGTCACAAATAGATGTCTCCAGGCAGAAGTCTGGTCAAAACAGAGTCTTAATTATAATAAAGTGTCACACTCGGCAGTGTTAATAGCTATGAAAACAGCAATTAAGTGTGTGAAGGAGGGCAAGTGTTTTCCCAGAAGGCTCAGTGAGATGCTGTTGCAAAGAGAGAGAGAGAGAGAGGTGTGGGGAGAGAGCACCGCAGGGGAGAGGGGCAAACGATCTCAGAAAACACTGAGAGGAACAAGGGTTACAGGGCAGCAGTGAAAGTGGGCAAAGGGGCATGGCCACAGAGTGGAGTCCATAGTCCCAAGATGTATTCAGAGCACTTGTGAGTTGCAGGGGAGCAGATGGGATGTCGATCCTTCCCAGCCTCTTTCTTTATCTAGTCTGGCTGCATGGCATGTGAATACGCCCAGTATCTAAGGCCATGGCAAGGATCTTGCTGGTATCCATCATGTAGGAGGATGGAAAAGAGGAGGAGGAAACAAGAGGAGACACATAGGGGCTGAGAATGGGGCAAAACTCAACCAGCCTGTGAGGCCACCAGCAGGCAACACACAGTGGCCACATTGCAAGGGGCAAGGGCAAAAGGCCATCTAGTGCCCCAGACACAGACAGGTTTTAGCTCTAAGCTAAGGCTGCTTCGAGCAGTCACTGATGGCAGCTATGACCGCTATATGTTGTATCGGAAAATCAATAGCACTAGTTGACCTCTACATATTCTGAAATTGGTCTGTCCATCCATCTTTCTGCTGACTGTCTCTTTATGGTACTGGGGGGGGGGGGGGGGGTTGAACTCCGAGGCTGGCATATGCTAGGCAAGTGCTCTACCACTGAACTACTGCACTGATTTCTCTCCCTTCTTGTTTTTGTTTTTGAGATAGAGTCAAACTAAGTTGCTCGGGAAGTCCTTGGATTCTCTGCCCTCCTCCCTTAGCTTCCTGGAACACAGAGATAGAAGACCTGAGCCATGAGGCTCAGCGCCTCTTCTTAATTTTCAGGGGCCTGTCTTGCCCTGAGAGTGAGCCTCCCTCGTTTTCCTTGTTCTTGTTCAGAGTTCCAAGAAGGCAAGGCCTCGGGGATGCAGGGTTGGTAGGAAGAGGCGGCTGTATTTCCTCACATTGGCTCCAGCCAGTCCCGGGACGGGATGTGCTGGGAGAACTGTGAGCCTGGCAATGAGAGCCTGTGAATGAGAGGCCAGCACCCAGACCTGAAACCAAACCTCTTAGGCAGGATGCCGCAACCTGAGGGTCATCAGGTGGCCCTTCCCAATGCCACAGGAATGGTCAAGACTAGGGCCCTCGGTGGATCATGTGTCCAAACAACGGGGTCCTCGTGTGGGCAAGCAGCAGCCTTTCGAAACTTCCCCTCAGATTTGGAGACTGTGAGTTGGCCGGCCCCCTTACTTCTGCTAGAAGTGCCTCAAGCCACCAATCCCAAATTTCCAGAAAACAAGGGAGGCCCGGGGGCCCAGAGCAGAGGAGGATGCCCCAGCAGAATGAGAGGCAGGTGGGTTGACGAGGCTTACATAAGGAGCCACAGGTTTGCACCAGAAAATGAACTTGCACCATATGAAATGGACATCTTTCAACCTGAAGGACTAGAGATAGTCACAGGTCAGTTGTATCTGTTTCAATATAATACGTTAGCACACAGGAATGCTAAAACAGAAAAGATCCATTTGGGCTTGAGCGGTGGTGGCTCCTGGGAGGAGCTGGCATGGGAAAAGTGGTGGGGATGGGTTTAATGCTTATTGCTACTCTTTCATTCATTCATTCATTCATTCATTCTCTTCCTCTCTCTCTCTCTCTCTCTCTCTCTCTCTCTCTCTCTCTTGGTTTTTCAAGACAGGGTTTCTCTGTATAGTCCTGGCTGTCCTGGAACTCACTCCGGTCGGCTGGCCTTGAACTCAGAAATCTGCCTGTCTCTGCCTCCCAAGTGCTGAGATTAAAGGCGTGCGCCACCACCGCCCAGCTTGTTACTCTTTCTAATTAGGCATGTTTGGGTTTTTGATGATGATGACGATGATGGTGATGGTGGTGATGGTGGTGGTGGTGGTAGGGGTGGTGGTGGGGTAGTAGTGGAGGAGGAGGAGGGGGGAGGAGGAAGAGGAAGAGGAAAAGGAGGAGGAAGAGGAAGAGGAAGAGGAGGAGGATTAGAAAACAGTATAGCAAAGATGCTGACCAGCTAGTCATCTGCACTGAAGAAACCCTTGTAAGAAAAACTGTTCAGAGCACAGACAAAAGAGGAGGCTCCAGGACGGGGCTGCAGACAGCGTCTGAGCAAAGCTGACGTGTTCTTGGAGGCAGTATCATGAGGTCGGAAGGATGGACATTCACTCAGCCCTGAATTGCCCACCTATCTTGAGTCTCTATATCCCTCCTGCCTCCCAAGCAGTGCAATCTCTGACTCTCCTCCCCTTAACCTCGCTCACATCACCAGGGCCACCACTCTGGGCCCCACTTCCAGCAGTGCCACCCTGGAGTCGCCTCCGCAGTCCTGCTCAGTAAGATTGCTAGCTTCTGACTATTACCAGGCTCTGACCAAAGTGGCCTCGGTGCCCTTGGTGGGGAGCCATGCGGGAACTGATATTACTTGGCTATCCAGAGTGGCACAGCTAGGTCCTTAGCATACCCAGGCCCAACCCTGACGAGTCTCCAGACCTTTATTAAACAGGCATTGGTCACCACTTGCTTTGGGTCCACGATGTCCACCAGGGGCTCCTTCATGGCAACATCCCGGATGCAGGTCATGTCAAAGCCATAGACGTTCTCCCACCCTGAGGAAACAACGTGAGTCATGAGCAGGACCTCCAAGCTCACCCGAGTTCCTGGGTGCCTAAGAAAGGGAGCAAGGTGGGGTGAAGCCCCTGTTCCCTTCAATGAAAAAACGATAAGCAACCCCCCCCCCCCGCAAGGGGAGCCTTTCCATGAACCAGTTGCTCATGCGCACCCCTAAAAAAGGTGGATCCCATTCTGTTAGATCAGCAGAGGTCAGGCAGGCTGGGAAACATGTCCCCAACAAGTTCTCTAGAAGAATGACATCAAGGCTAGGGTCGTTACCCACATTACCATGTGGTAACCATGTGCCCCCTTTTCTGACATGTGCTTGCTATCTCCTTCCAGGTCATTTGCTTTCCTGTTTCTGGGCCGTTGCCTAAGCATCCTCTCCATTAAAGGCTCATCTGAACCTTTAGTGCGGCTGAGGGAAGCATGAGCTCTTCAATGAACCGGATTCGTGTTTGAGACCTGTCAGATCTCTGGGCACCGGGCAGACTCCCTCCCTGGACTCTCAGAAGCCCAGCTTGCTCAGCAGGTGGATCCAGGACAGTGCTCACTTGCTTTCCATGTCATTGGGCTGAAAGGTACTCACTGAGGGTGCCTATCATGAGAAATCACCCTATGCGGGTGGCAGCCATTCTTATGGGGCTCTGGGCCACTCGGGGTTCTCATGAAATGCTTTGGGAAGAAAGCAGAGTATGGGTGTAGGAGTAGCTAAGTGAATTTGAGTCTGGTGGCCTAAGACCACCCTTCAGTGTTGGTGCTAATTGCTATTACTGATTAATGACCTTTGCTTAATGTACCCAACAACCCCTTGAGGGCTCTTCCAGGCTACAGATGAGAAAACTGGCCCAGATAAGTTGGCATCTGGCTCATGCACAAACCCTAAGCAGGTTACACACCAACCCAGTGACACCAACATGGAGCTAGGAATAGAGTCAAGCTGTCCCCTAACCTTTCCACTGTGTGCCAGGGTAACAACATCTGGGCATGCATCGTTCTCCCTGCCAAGAGAGAGCCTGGGCAGGGGCTCTGGTCACTGGCAAGCTGGATCTCATTTATCTGTTTATTCTGAGGGGTTTAGAAATGCTTTGAAGTAAAGATGCTTTTGTCTAAAACCTTATTAAATGTGAATTTTCTTTTAGTGTTCATCAGACAAACGAGGCCTCAGGGAACTCAGGTCCCTGTGTGTGTGTGGAAGAGAGTGGGTGTGGAAGAGGGAGGTGCAGAATGGCCAGTGAAAGAATGGCTGTTCCTTTCCAAGGTACACAAAGATCTCTTGGGTGGGGAGAAGCAGTCAGGGAGAACAATCATTTCCCAGAGGGTGAGTTCTGGTGAGCTCCTGCCTGCAGGGAAGATGCCAGTCATGGTCCGTTCAATCATGGGAGGCTGGTGCCAAGCTTGAGACCCATATTATGAGGGCTGGGGAGGCAGCTCATCTGGTAGAGTGCTTGCCTGGCACAAGGACGCCTTGGGTTCCATCGCCAGCACTGCATAAAACTAAGTGTGGTGGTACACACCTCTGATCCTAGCACTCGGGGGTAGAGGTGGCAGACCCAAGAGTTCAAAGAGTTGGTTCTATAGTGAGTTTGAAGCCAACCTGATTACATGAAACTCTGACTTCAAAATAGATATATAAATGATAGATGAGATCAATCAATTGATAGAAGATAGATAGATAGATACATACATACATATATACATACATACATACATACATACATACATACATACATACATCACATTGTAGGGAAGAAGCTATTCAGTGTGAAGAATCTAGAGGCAGCTATCCATCTTCTTCCCAGATGACACATATGCACTGAGACACCCTGCCTTGGGTTTAAACTCCTCCATGAAGGGCCCCGTAGCTGTGCGCCTGTTCTTTCAGTCCCTCCAGGAAAAGTTCTACACAGGTGGTCAACACAAACCTTAGAGATACCATGTGTGGGGGTTGATGGCCTGGGTGTCTGGGATTCAAACCTGTGCTCTTCCACTTATTGAATAACTTTACACAGGCATGGCTCACCTCTCAGCCTCAGTCTCTTTTTCTTTAAAATGAAGCTGTCAATGATAATCCACTAGGGCCCTTACGAGCATTGATGGATCACTACATGCAAAGTACCAGAGACAGTGCCAGATACGAAGAGAGACCTTGGCATGTGGCAGCCCTCATTATGGAGTTTGAACACCAAGATGGGGAGCCCGGTGCAGATCACATCTCTTCTCTAGTCTTCTGTGTAAAAGGGAGGGTTTGGATTAGTGGTTGTGTGTTCTAGAATCATCTGCAATGCTTCTTAAAATGCAAAGCCTAGGCTCTGGCCAGACCTACTGGACCAGGATCTCCAGATGGGAGACTCAGGAAGCTAGACTTTCACAGAGATGGGAAGCTTTCATGCTGGTTGATCTTTTGAGGTCTTTTCAAGTCCTGAAGTCATGAACTTAAGATCTCATGTCCTTTGTGAGTCCTCTTCCAGTTACTGTGGGCCCTTCCTTGTCCTTGGTCCCTACAACGTCTGGCACAGCACGGGCTGCAGTTGGTGTTTCTCAAGCAGAAGGTATTCACAAATGGAATGCTATCTTTCTTTGCAGCCTCTTCCTCTAGTTACCCCTACTGGGGTCAATATATTTGTCTTACATCCTCAGCTAGACTGTCTCACCCCAGCTATTTGGGGACAGAGCACCCAGCAATTTCAGAAACACAATTTTGGGGTGGGGGGGTCTGCTGTCCATTCATTTCCCACTAGCCTCTCTTAGCAAAAGTGAAGCAGAGATGAGAGAAAGTGAATCAGGTGTGTTAATTTTCTATTGCAAGGATACATTGTCTGTTAAAGTACTGCCATTGCTTGTCTAAGTCACATCAGAGGAGCTTACAAATCTTTTGTGGATGGATTAAACCTTATTCAGAAACAGACCATGATACACTATAATAAATGCTATCAAGGCAACACCAAAGCCCCTGAGCACAGGCCTATTGACTGAAGCCCCTATTCCAAAAGCCTGTCAGAGGAAAAGTCCTCTTTGCTGGGTACAACCATCCCTCATCTCTCTGTGTCGCTGTTTAGCACAGCATCAGTACCCATCATCAGTAAAGACTTACAAGACACTGAAAGGATAAAATCCAAAGGGAAAGGAGAAGCCGGGCTCCACTATAGTGAAGATGGTCTAGTTGCCCAGTCAACAGAGACTGTAAGGGAGCTATAACAAACACGCTGAGGAATCCTGGGGGAAAGGGGTGTGCAGTAGATGGGTAGAACACTTTATCAGTGTGAGAGAAATGATGTCTTTAAAGGCCAGTGAAATTCTCTAAACCAGAATCATGCAGTCAGAGATGAAGAATTCCTGTAATCAGCTTGTTAGAAGAATGGATGGACACATTGAGGAAATAATCAATAAACCCGAAACTGGGTCAATAAAAATAACCCAAACTTAAACATGGCGAGAAAAAAAAATCCGACACCCACAGTATAATGTCAAACACATTTGTAATGAAACTCCCTGAAGGTGAGAGTGATCAGAGAAAAAGACTCATTTGTACGGATGATGCCTACATTTTTTTTCCAGATATAGTAATCAACCTGCAGACCCAGGCATTGTACAATAACCCCAATCAGGATGCATACAAGGAAAACCACACCCAGACAAATCAAAGGAGAACTTGAGGGAGGAGATGAGAGGAAGAGGAAAAGGAGGAGAGAAGGAGGAGGAGGAGGAGGAGG
>JADRCD010233365.1:56916-78026 GCA_019843815.1 Montemys delectorum | reverse complement strand
TAGGGGCTTCAGATATCTTCAGGTGGCCAACGGTCGGTCCGTCCCTCGGTTTTTCTGAGGAATATAGTCAGCCTCTCCCTTCCTGAGAGGAGGGGTGCTTATGTGCTCCATGACCTCTCTTTTCCAGGAGGGGAGGGATGCCTATGTGCTCCATTGATCTCTCCCTTCTGGGAAGGAAGGGGTCTAGGCTATTCAGAGGTCTGATGGAATTTTCCAACAGTCTTTAGTTAGCTGACCTCTTCATTCCCCCCTTTTTCTTGTACAAGCTCCAATCCTAGAGCTACACTCAGGGGTTGTACTGGCTGGTTTTGTGTGTCAACTTGACACAGTCTGGAGTTATCACAGAGAAGGGAGCTTCAGTTGGGGAAGTGCCTCCATGAGATCCAGCTGTGGGGTATTTTCTCAATTAGTGATCAAGGAGGTAGGGCCGCCCCTTGTGAGTGGTGCCATCCCTAGGCTGGAAGTCTTGGATTCTATAAGAGAGCAGGCTGAGCAAGGTAAAGGAAGCAAGCCAGTAAAGAACATCCCTCCATGGCCTCTGAGTCAGCTCCTGCTTCCTGACCTGCTTAAGTTCCAGTCCTGGCTTCCTCTGGTGATAAACAGCAATGTGGAAGTAAGCTGAATAAACCCTTTCCGCTGAGCAGTGATGGTGTACGCCTTCAATCCCAGCCCTTGGGAGGCAGAGGCAGGCAGATTTCTGAGTTCGAGGCCAGCCTGGTCTACAGAGTGAGTTCCAGGACAGCCAGGGCTACACAGAGAAACCCTGTCTCAAAAAAATAAAATAAAATAAATAAATAAATAAACAAACCCTTTCCTCCCCAACTTGCTTCTTGGTCATGATGTTGGTGCAGGAATAGAAACCCTGACTAAGACAGGGGTCTTGGGTACCGAACTCATATTCTTCAGGTCCTGTCCTCAGGGTCTCATATTGTTGGCGCAGGACCATCAACTGTACTGTACTTATTTTCTCTTTTATGAAGGCTAATGCTTGTTCACTTGTTCAATATGCAGGGTCCAAAGATCAACAGTAGCAGGAGAACAATTAGGGGTCCTAACAAGGTGGATATGAGGATGGTTAACCAAGGGGAGGAGTTAAACCGAGACTCAAACCTGCCCTGACTCTGTTCTCTTTCTTACTTCTGTTTGGCTAGTCCTTCTCTCACCTTGGTCATTGAATATTTAACTATCCCCGGAATGATCTCCAGTATGTGCTTCCTAATCTTTCACAACCCCAGGTAGCACAGACAAAGTGGTTGGCCCCCTAACACTGGTGGGCCTGCTGCTGGCTTCTCTCATCTTGAGGGCATACATCTATGGGGGTTTCTTGCAGGACACTCCTCAACTTTGGGTGTACACATCCTAAGCCCCACCCTCCAAGGCTGCTTCTGGGACATGGTTTAGAGTCACAAGTCCCTCATCCTTTACATTTGGGTAATCCCTCCCCCCTGTATTTCCAGGGCGGGGATACCCCAGGAGTCAAGGCCCACCTCTAAATCACAGAGATCAAAGACAAGGTCCAGCTATCAGACACAATGCAGATCTTCCTCTGTAGTGGACCAAGCCACATCCCCAGTGACTGAGAACACCTGCCAGGTCACCCTGGTAAGGTTGTGGGGGCTGCTGAGGCTCAGCACCAGAAGATACACCATAGCCATCTCATGATTTCTCGGGCCTTGCAGAAGGCTGTTGCTGGGGTGTCTGGCCGCTATCCAGTTGGTGTCAGGCACAGGTACTGGTCTGACATGAACCCTGGCAGTTACTCCATCCACTTTAACAGAGGTCGTGGTGGTCAACAATACCAGGAACGGCCCTCTCCACTTTGCTTCAAAGTTTTCAGCATGATGCCTCTTAACATACCCAATCTCCAACTTGATACTTGTGTGGAGCCTCTGGGGTACCTGCATTATACAGGGCACTAAATTTAGGCCACAATTCCTGGTGGCTGATCTGGAAAGCTTGCAATAGAGCCATAAGACCCCTGTCAGCCTGAAAAGTCACTCTGGCGGGAGGTCAAGAGCCAGGGTCAAGGGAGTAAAGGTCCCATACAAGATCTCAAAAGGGGTCAGGTTAAAATGGTAAGAACATAGTCAGGGGAAGGAGCACCAGCCAATCCACACTAGTCTCCAAGGACAATTTAGTTAAGGTTTCTTTTAGGGTTCTGATCATTCTCTCTACATGCCCTGATCTCTGGGGATGGTATGCACAGTGGAGCTTCCAATTAGTCCCCAATATCTTCGCCAATCCCTGATTTTTTTAGAGACAAAAGCAGGACTGTTGTCAAATCCAATTACCTTGGGCACTCTGAACCTTGGGAAAATTTCCTCTAATATCTTCTTGGCTACCATAGTAGCTGTTTCCTGCTTGGTGGAGAAAGCCTCAACCCCCCACCCCCACCCCAGAGAAAGTATCTACAAACACTAGAAGGTATTTGTAACCATATGTTCCTGGCTTAACTTCTGTAAACTCAGCCTCCCGATAAACCCCAGGCGACTCTCCCTAGGTCTCTTGTCGTATTTGCTCATAAGCATTCACTTGCTGACATACCTTATCCTGTTCTACAAGGTCCACGACCTATACCTTAGATCCCTTGACTGCTTGGATGAGCCTCTTATCCCCTAAATGGGCCCATCTATGCATTTAGGCAAGAAAGTCCTCAGCTTGTTTTCTGGGGAGTATACTTTTTCACTCTTTTGTGCACCACTACCCTTCCTTCTCTGGGTAGTAGTTGGTAGGATGGCTAGCGATCTGAGTCCTTTCTTCTACAGTATATTCTAAGTGAGGCCATCCCTTAGTCCAGTCCCATTCCCCAGCGGGTGTCTCTTGCAGGCCCATAACTGCATAGCCACTTCTCAAGCCACCTGATCCGCCTGGTTATTGCCTCGGGCCACTGAGTCTCTTCCCTTCTGATTTCCTGGGCAATGAATAATAATCACAGTTGTCGGCTTCATCAGGGCATCCAAGAGATCCAAGATCTCATGTTTTTTTTTTTTTTGTTTTGTTTTGTTTTAATTTCTTTTCCCTCTGATGTGAGCAGTGCTCTCTTGATATATAGCCCCATGGACATGGGCTGTGGCAAACACATTCCTGCTATCCATGTAGATGTTAATTTTCCTGCAGGCCCCAAGTTTCAAGGCCTTGGTGAGGGCAATTAGCTCTGCTTTCTGCGACAATGTACTGGGGGAGGAGGGATAGAGGTTCAGCCCAGATGACATTTGTGCCATCCATCACACCAGAATTGGCTTGTCTCTGACCTTCATGGAGAAAACTGCTCCTGTCTGTAGCCCAGGTAGCCTTGGCTCTTGGCAAGGGTCAGTTGGAGAGGTTTTTCCTCCACCCATGGGCTCTCCTTTTGGGCCAGTTAGTTGTGGCCTTTAGATGTATATCTGGGCCCCCATCTTGGAGAGTAAGTCTCTCCCCAACAGAGGGTAGGGACAGCCTGAGATGACCATAAATGAATGGGATACCCGGCCCATCCCTATGTCCACTGTTCTTTGGGTAGTCCATGTATACATTTCGGTGCAAGTGGCTCCTTGGACCCAAGAGTTTTTTTCTTGGAAACGGGGCTACCATCTTGGAGAAAGACGGAGTGTTGAGCCCCTGTGTCCATCAAAAATTGAATGGGTTTTGCCTCCACTCTCAGAGTTACCCTGGGTTTGGAAGAGGGGGTGCAAATCCCATCCTCCCTAGTTGCTGTCTTCCCCCAGGCTAACACATTCGCCATTTAGTGTGTGTGGGGGGGTTCTTTTCCCAAGGCCTGGGATTTCCCACCCCTGGCTTCTGTTTGTTAGGGCATTCTTGAGGCCAGTGGCCCCTCTCCTTGCAATACGTGCACCGGTCCTTTTCAAGGGGTTTTCTATTTCTCTTTGGTTGGAGTCTCTCTTCTCTGCTTTCCCTAACTACTAAAAATTCTGTAAATTCTCTGTAAATTCCTCCCCTGTTGCTTTTCTTTTTTTTTTTTCATTTCAGCAACCTGCACTAAATCCCTCAACGACTTATCCTTTAGGCCCTCTAGCCTCTGAAGCTTTTTCTGGATGTCTCTATTAGCCTGGTCTATAAAAGCCATAGTCACAGTAGCTTTGTGCTCCTTGCTGCTGGGGTCATAGGTTGTATACTGAAGGAATGCCTCCATGAGTAGCTCTAGAAAGGCAGCAGATGACTCATCTGATCCATCGAACCTTAAGTACCTTGGTCAAATTGGTGGGTCATCGTCCAGCCCCCTTGAGACCTGCCAACAGAGACTGGTGGTAGACCTTCATATTAAAGTTCTGCCATATTAAAGTTCCAGTCAGGTTTAGTCAGAGGAAACCCTCTGTTGACAACAGCCTGGTCAATCGATGCCCCCGTGTCTGAGGGGACATTCTTTCTGACTTCCTGCATTATCCTTTCTTGCTCTTCGGTCATGAAGAACACTCTCACAAGTTGTTGGATATCATCCCAGGTGGGCTGATGAGTAAATAAAAACAGCCTCAAAGAGATTAATTGGCCCCTTGGGGTTATCTGAAAAGGGGGCCTTCCAGTTGTACAAGTTGGCTGAAGAGAAAGGCCAGTATTGCACAGCCTGATTGCCCTTTTCTAGAGGCCCATATGCCCTCAGTGGGAGAGCCACCATGGCTATCAGGGGAGGTGGCTCTCAGACTTTGGGTCCCCATGGCTGGACCAGGAAGTTGGGGGTCTCCTCCTGCTCCTCCCTCCTGTAAAGGGGGGGGGTACAATGTCCCTGGTTCCATATGTACTGAGGATCTGGGAGCTGGTGCTGGCAATGGTGGGGACATGGGGGCAAGGGTAGGGTTAAATGGAAGAGGAAGGTCTTGGAGCAACAGGTCTGCTGTTGAAGGGTCTTGGAGGATTGACTTCTTCTCAGGTCTGGATCCTTCCTCCTGAGATTCCTTCTTCCTGAAGGCCAGAACCTGTGAGGAGGGTCTTGAGGAAAGAAAGGCTTTTATCCATGGGGTGGGGGGTCCTCCACTAGATTCTTCCAGGTAACCACATAGGGCCCTTGGTCTGAGTGCCATGGGATCCTGGCCTAAAGACTCTTCCTCTACTGCTTTGATCACCTACAAGTCGAAGGTGGCCCTACTCTGAAGGTGGGCCATTCGGAGGAGCAGAGAGTAACTAACTTGCTCTTCTTTACTACTACTACTGACAAGTTTTCTCCTCTTTTCCTAACTTCCCTCCAGTGATTAACTAGGATGTTTGACAGGATAAATTCAGTCTGTCCAATGTCCAAAAAACGTCATCATTCCAAGTCCAAGAACAAAGAGAAAGACAATCAACACACAGTTCACCCCTTCCATGGGCTCAGAAACCAGTTGTAGCAAGACTTGGCTCTAAAAAGAGCAAAGTCCTCTCGACTCCCTCCAGGGGGCCTGAAGTGTCCTTCAGACTCCCCATGGTCCTGATGTTAAGGCACGTCTCCCCACAGCACTTGACTGCACCAGACACCATAGGCTCTCAGAACACCATGCCTACTGGTCCCCACGCTTTCAAGCAAAGTGAAAGTTCAAACAGGCTTACATACTCAGACTTTGACAAACAGTGAGACAGACAAAAACTGTGCTACCTGCTCTAGCCATACCTCTGATCCACTGCTCTCTGGAGTGTCCCCACAAGGCGTCAATTCCCGGCCCACACACCAAATATAAGACTCACTACCAGGGACCCTCTGAGTGAACCATGCAGAGCCAGGGATCGATGCAAAAGCAAGAGGAATTTATTGTTTCAGCACGCTGGGGTAATCCTGCACCTGAGGAGAGGTGTTGATGCTGGGCAGCCCATTCTGTGAGCTTTTATACAGTTTCCAGGAGAGGAATAGAGCATCAGCAACTAGGCTCAATATGATTGGTGGAGCAGTATATCCATTAAACTGATTGGTCTTTAGGAAGTGAGGTAGTAGGGGCTTCAGATATCTTCAGGTGGCAAATGGTCAATCCGTCTCGCAGTTTTTCTGAGGAATATAGTCAGCCTCTTCCTTCCAGAGGGGAGGGGTGTCTATGTGCTCCATCAATCTCTCCCTTCTGGGAAGGGAGGTGTCTAGGCTGTTTGGACGTCTGCTGGAATTTTCCAACAGTCTTTAGTTAGCTGACCTCTTCAGAACCTTACACAGTAACCAAAAAGTATGGTTAACCAAGATGGGGCTAGGTAAAATGGGAAACTTAGTTTCTAATCCTGTAGAGGAGATGGCAGGGTAGGAAGAAATGGGTATTCTGTTTCAGGATGTCAGCAAAAAGTTTAGTATAGGGACTGGCACTAGGTACTCTCCTGCTTTGCTCCCAGAGGGGACTTTCTGTTTTGTTTTCTCCTTCCTCTTCTCTTCTTCCTCTTCTTTTCCTTCTCCTTCTCCTTCTCCTCCTCCTCCTCCTCCTCCTCCTCCTCCTCTTCTTCTTCTTCTTCTTCTTCTTCTTCTTCTTCTTTTTCCTCCTCCTCCCCCTCTTCCTCCTCCACTTCTTCCTCCTTCTTCCTTCTTCTATATTTTGTCTCAAAAAAAGTTTGGAGAATGGCTTAACAATTGGACAAGTTGCAAGTGGATATGGAGGAATCTGAGAAAAATAAATTGTATGAAAATCTTCTGGGAAAACCAGAAGGGTCACTCTAGTCTATCAAGTTTGAAAGAGTTGCAGCATTGGCTGTGCACTGGGGAAGTCATAGGTAGAGGTGGAAGTGCTTGGAAAGGGAGGAGCAATGGAAAAGTGGGAACAAAGAGACTCAGACCTGGAGACTGAGAGCAGGATCATCCTGCAGGATGAAAGAGGGAAGCAAACCCAGCTAGAAGGCAGATCACTGCCCTGCCCAGTCTCAAGTTCCTGCAGCCCCTGGGCCGGGCAGAGAACCAGCTGTATGGCCTGGGGGTAGGGGGAGGAAGCAGAAACAGCCTATTTCAAGAGAAAGGGTTAATCTTGAGCCAACTGTGCTTCCAGAGGAGGGGCCTGGGGTTATGAAAGCACCATCGGTTTTCCCAGTAATTGTGCAGCACATGCCTGCTAATGGTGCTGATCATGATTATGATGAGATAGCATGGCATCCTATAGAAATGATAGGTCTGAGGTGTTTTACAGAGGCCATGGTTTCCTGTGGACTTCATTCCCCTTATGTTAAACAAATACTTAGTAACTGGACTACCCAAAATAGAGTTATTCCCCAAGACTGGAAAGGTTTGGTAGCAGCTGTGCCAGTCAGCAGTTAACAGTGGTTAATGTGGTGGAGAAGGAAGCCTTGGCGAAGGGTGGTATTCTGACCTACAAGAACAGATTTGATTTGATGAGGCTGTTATAGAGCAATATCACTTGGTGGCTTTAAGAGCTTGGGACAAAGTTGAGGAGTCAGGGAATAGATCCACCTCATTCACTAAGATTGTACAAGTCTCTGGGGAACCCTTCACAGATTTCTTGTAAAGATTGGTTTCAGCTGTAAACAAAACCATATCAGGTCCTGATGCCAGACAGGTATTGATAGAGACCTTGGCTTTTGAGAATGTGGATACAGAATGTAAAAGAGTGATTAGACCCTTAAAGGCATGAGCAGCAGCAGTGGGTGAGTGGGTAAGGGACATGACTGATATTGGCTCTCATGAGCATCATGCTAATATCATAGGACAAGCTATAGTTAAAGCTCTCAGATTCCAAAATACTTCATGCTTTAATTGCAATGAAGTCAGCCATTTACAAAGAAATTTTGACTAAGCTGGTGTAAATCTTAGAGCTCACATTTTCCAGTGCAGTAATTGTGAGAAATACAGTACTTTCTGAGCCAGATCTCAAAACGTCTGTGCATTAACTGTGAGAAATATGGTACTTTCCCTCCAGAGAAGAGAACAAGCCATTTCTAACAGCAACGGGTTCCTGAGATATAAACCAGAAAGAAAAAAAAAAAAAAAACAGCCTTCCCAGGGTGTGCAGATGCTGTGTCAGGGATACTATTGGACTAATGAATCCAGGAGGGACACACAAGGCAATCTCTTGCCATCAGGAAACAAAATGGTGGCCCAGCCAGCTCAAGACCTCACAGTAAAAAAATACAAGTCTTTTCCTTTTGGTCAGCCAGGAGAAAACAAGCAGAGAGAAAATCCACAAGTACTGCTGATCTCACGCACACCGCGGAAGGGAAGGCAGCGCTGCTCTAGATTTGGCAGCTGAACCTCTTGCTCTATCCCCCAAAATTCAATGTTACAAAATAACCACTGCTGTTATGGTCCTTCAGGGACAGTAGGGATAGTCTTGGGAAGATGTGGATTAACCTTCCAAGGATCCACTGTGCATCCAGGTATTATAGATGGGAATCTCAAAGAAGAAATTAAATGTATGGCCTGTGTGTGTGTGTGTGTGTGTGTGTGTGTGTGTGTGTGTGTGTGTGTGTGTGTGAGAGAGAGAGAGAGAGAGAGAGAGAGAGAGAGGATTGCTTAGCTGCTACTGTTTACCTACATTAAGGGGAAAGCTGCTCCAGTAGAAAGAACAGGATTTGAGAGTACTAAAAATTGTGTATTCTGGCAATCATTAATTAGTTAATCATAAAAGGTAGAATAAGACTACATCAATCGTTAAAGACAGACCTGGCCGAAATTGTAGCACCTTTTACTAATGCTGAGATTATGTCATTATGGGTAATGAATGAAGATTGGCAAAGAGCTTGTAGTAAGTACTTGGGAGAAATTAGTAACAAATATCCTAAATGCAAGTGTCTTTATAAAAAGAACTAATTGGATTCTCCAGTGTGTTGTAAAGGGAGAGCACCTACATTCTATATTGATGCAAATAAGTTGGGAATGGCAGGCTGTAAAGTTAGACAAATTAAGCAAAGTAGTCCAAAGCTCACGTTTTTTTCAGTTCAGTAGTCAGGGTTGTATGCAATCATTATGGTATTGTTAGATATTCCTGAATTTCTTAATATAATTACCCTCAGTATGCAGAAAGGGTTGTTTTGCATATAGAAACTGCTGAATTCATTCATTGTAATTCAGAATTAACTTTGACACTTTTGCAACAAGCAGAGGTAGTAACTATCCGTTATATTTCACTCATACTCAGTCTCGCAGGTTTGCTAGATCCATTGGGACAAGGAGATGAGGAAACTGACTAATTTTTGGAAGCCTCCAAATGCCATGAAAAACGCCACACTAACAGCAAAGGGTTAAAGACAATGCTCTCTATCACTTGGCAAAAAGCCAAGGAAATTATAAGGAAATGTCCTACTTGTTCTTTATAAAACCACACTCCAGCCGGGCAGCGGTGGCGCACGCCTTTAATCCCAGCACTTGGGAGGCAGAGGCAGGCGGATTTCTGAGTTCGAGGCCAGCCTGGTCTACAGAGTGAGTTCCAGGACAGCCAGGGCTACACAGAGAAACCCTATCTCAAAAAAAGCAACGAAACAAACAAACAAAAAAAAAGGGGGGGGGGCCTGGCGAGATGGCTCAGCGGTTAAGAGTACTGACTGCTCTTCCGAAGGTCCTGAGTTCAAATCCCAGCAACCACATGGTGGCTCACAACCATCCCTAATGAGATCTGACTCCCTCTTCTGGAGTATCTTTAGACAGCTACAGTGTACTTACATATAATAATAAATAAAAATTTTTAAAAAAACCACACACACTCCAGGAAGTAACCCTAGGGGTACCAAAAGAAATAAAATCTGGCAGATGGATGTGTTTCATTTTGCAGAATTTGGAAAACTAAAGTTTGTACACCATGCCGTCATTACATATTCAGGGTTTCAATGGCAACTGCTGTGTGGTCTGAGAAGGCCAATTCCGTAATTACACGTTTACTGGAAGGCATGGCTATTGTGGAGATACCTGCACGAATTAAGACTGACAGTGCCTCTGCATATGTCTCCAGTAAGATGAGCAATTCTTTACGTATTATAATAGAAAGCACATTACAAGTACACCACACAATCTTACGGGACAAACAGTTATAAAAAGATCTAACTGCACTTTAAAAAAAATGTTCATAAAACAAAAAGGAAGGCCTAAGACCCTGAGGGATCGACTAAATAATGCTTTGTTAACTTTAAACTTTCTAAATGGTAATAAAAAAAGAAGAGCAGCAGCTAAGAGACACTGTATTATAGTATACAGTTTATAGTAAAAAATAACCTGTGTAGTTAAATCGTCCTATGTACTCTAAGGATGTGTGGACATCAGAATGGAAGCCTTCTATAGGTTTAGGTTAGGGGTGTAGTTTTGTTTATGTTTCTACAGGGAATGAAGAGATATAGATGCTATGAAAATTTATAAAGATTAGAATCTAGCAGGCAAGGTCTCCTGAAAACCTTGACCCTGATTTGAAAGGTGTTTAGTTCATTGATAATGTCTCTGTTTATAATTTTTCACTAAATGCAATACAATTAATGGCAGAAAACAGAAAGGGTTTGGAAATGTAAAAATTTTGGTTTCTTTTTTAAAAAAAAAGATTTATTTATTTATTTTATATATGTGAGTACCCTGTGGCTGTACAGATGGTTGTGAGCCTTTCATGTGGTTGCTGGGAACTGAATTTTTAGGACCTTTGCTCGCTCTGGTCAACCCTGCTCTTTGGTCGGCCCTGCTAGCTCCGGCCCAAAGATGTAGTTATTATTATATCTAAGTAAACTGTAGCTGACATCAGACGAACCAGAAGAGGGCATCAGATCTCATTACGGGTGGTTGTGAGTCACCATGTGGTTGCTGGGATTTGAACTCATGACCTTCAGAAGAGCAATCAGTGCTCTTACCCATCTTGCCAGCCCAAAGTTCTGGTTTCTTAAAAAGCCCAGTTATGTTACACAAATGTTTTTGTTTTAATTCCAGGTATGTGATATAGGGCTGCAGCTGATGATGGTTTGTCTTGTGCTCTGGCAGGGGTATGATTCTGCCAGCTGAAGAAATTTAGAACTCTGAAGACTCTTCAGTGGGCATAAAATGTCAGAGTCCCTGGAGGAGATGGCTGCTGCTGTGCCCTCTGCTGCTGTGTCCTCCCCGCTGTTGCTGGATTTCTGGTTTTCTGGATTTCTGGGTTTCTGAATTGCTGGATTGCTGGATTGCTGGATTGCTGGATTGCTGGATTGCTGGATTGCTGGATTGCTGGGTTGCTGGGTTGCTGGGTTGCTGGGTTGCTGGATTGTTGGATTGCTGGGTTGCTGGGTTGCTGGATTATAGTTTGTTACTGGTTGCTGGTTGGAGATATTCTGATGATGAAGACCAGACTTGACCGTAGGAACTCTATGCCCCTAATCAGCAGGAAGTAGCCTAACAAGGTTGTTGTCCCTTTTCCCCTCTAGTCTTCTTTCTCTCCTACCTAGTATTGGTGGGTTGGAAGGAATTGGGATGGAGAAAGGTAGTAGGTAGAAATGCAAGAACCCAATAAAGTAGCCAAAAGGTACAGTTACAAAAAGCAAAAGCAAAGCAAACCAACCAACACACACACACACACACACACACACACACACACACACACAAATTCACCAGAGTAGTTCTTGACATTGCCAAGTAATTGCCAGTTGTCCTAACACTCAGCTCACTTGACACCCGGTGGAAACATGTCAACAGTTACCCATGCTCTCCTTCCAGTTATCACGCAGTTAGCTCATGGACTTGCAGCAGCAATTTGCTGTTGTCCCTCTTGGTGCTGCCGCTGCTGTAATTCCTGTCCTAACCACACCATTGCATGCTGTGAACTTATAACAAATGTAACACCAACCACCACCATCTGGAATCTCGTGGATCAGCTTCACTGGAATAAAGGATGCTCTGATAACTGGTAAAACATGATTTATACACATATTTATGAGGGGGTTTCTGGATGACATTAGCATTTATCTTAGATAGGGTTTTACTGCTGTGAACATGACCATGACACCATGACCAAGGCAACTCTTTCTTTCTTTCTTCCTTCCTTTCTTTCTTTCTTTCTTTCTTTCTTTCTTTCTTTCTTTCTTTCTTTCTTTCTTTCTTTTTGGTTTTTCAAGACAGGGTTTCTCTGTGTAGCCTTGGCTGTCCTGGAACTCACTTTGTAGACCAGGCTGGCCTCGAACTCAGAAATCCACCTGCTTCTGCCTTCCAAGTGCTGGGATTAAAGGCATGCGCCACCACCGCCCAGCTCTTTTTTTATTTTTTAGTTTTTTTTAAGATTTATTTATTTGTTATATGTAAGTACACTGTAGCTGTCTTCAGACACACCAGAGGGCATCAGATCTCATTACAGATGGTTGTGAGCCACCATGTGGTTGCTGGGATTTGAATTCAGGACCTTCAGAAGAACAGTCAGCGCTCTTAACCACTGAGCCATCTCTCTAGCCCCCAAGGCAACTCTTATAAGGACAGCATTTAATTGGGACTGGCTTACAGGTTCAGAGGTTCAGTCCATTATCATCAAGGCAGGAACACAACAGCATCCCGGCAGACATGGTGCAGGAGGAGCTGAGAGTTCTACATCTTCATCTGAAGGCTGCTAGCAGAATATCTGCTTCCAGGCAGCTAGGATGAGGATCTTAAAGCCCACACCCACAGTGACCCAATACTCCAATAAGGCCACACCTACTCCAACAGGGCCACACCTTCCAATAGTGCCACTCCCTGAGCTGAGCATATACCAACCATAACAGCATTCCAATGTACGGGCTAAGTGGAGGGCATGGCCCTTGCCAATATACTCGATCCTCATCCAATGTACTGAGCATCTGGTAGAGCAGAAAGACAGAGGAAGCAGGGATCAGACACTGAGCTAGACTTCCGTGCTCTCAAGCCTCGGGTCTTGAGATGTAGGGATCTTGGACCCTTAGGGCTCCAGACTTTGGATTGATTTTTCTAGGTTTCCCATTTACAGAACACAGATAAGACTTCCTAATGTCCATAATCATGGGGCACAGTTTCATAATTTCTGCCTCTTTTATCTGCATATTATTGCCCCTACTACAAATAACATTAAATTTTTCAGTATTTTGAGTTCCAAGTGCTTTACACATATTAATGAATTTAATTTTTATAACCTCAAAAAGCAGAAACCATTTCTGTCTCTGCTTTTTAAAGAAACTGGGGTATGGAGAGGTATAGCACAGCCATTGAAGCACAGAAAGTTAGATGAGATTATGCATGTTTCAAAAATGATGTTGCACATTAGTCTTCTGAAAAATACTGTTTCTGTTGTTCCCAGGCTATAAAAATGATGATTCCACCAAAGCTCTTATAACTCTGAAATTTACAATGGAAAACAAGTAGATAGAAACAAAGGAAATTGTACTAAATTCTACTACTGAGAGACAACCACCATCTATGTAAGTGAACCACCTTTACACATTCTTTATGGATTTAGGGACACATTGGCTTGTAGTTCTTATAACTTAAATGGAATCAAGCGTACAGCACTTTCCCCTTATCTCCTCCTACTGCTCCATTATTGGCCCTGGGCATCAGCAGCTCTTTGTATATTGCAGAGTGCTGTGAACACCTCCCCAGTTATTATTAGGACTGGCACTGAGGGGAGCCCTCCAGCCCCATCACAGAGTGGATCTGAGATCAGAGCACATCCAGTCTCTGAAGTCTCTTAGCTTCCTTCATAGCAGGCTTTATTTTGAGTCTGATTTTTAACACATCCGTGTGAAGGCCACAAAGGGCCTTTCTTGAATGCAGGAATGAAGGGTTGCTGGCCAGTGTTTTGACCTAGCTGTGTGAGTTAGTGCTGTGCCTTAGGCCAGCGATTCATTTGTTGATGTCTGAGATCTTGTCGACTGGCATCAGAGTGAAGCTGAACTGCCACTGGGCTGTTATTTAGTGATACAGCGGCCTATGAACAGGAAGGAACAAAGCAAAGACCTCTCCAGAGGCCATGCAAGTGTTTTAAGAAGTATGATGCCCATCGTAGTCTGTGTCAACCACACTCTTGAGTTGTGCTGTACAAAGCCTGAGTACTCATAGCTGATGGACTGTGGATGAGCAGAGGCTCATCCTACAGGATGAAGCTACATCCTATGACCATCGGAAAGAAAGCTCTAACAATAACAAGGCCGGCACTTCCAGGGTGACCAGCATTCTCGTGCAGTCCAGGTGTGTGACATGTATCTTTTTTTAATTTTTTTTATTTTTGCAATAACCAACCACTTCTGGGGAAGTGGCCCAGGTGGTAAAATGTTTTCCTTACAAGTACAAGGACCCTGAATTCCACCTCTGGAACCCACATTTTAAAAAGTGGGCCAGACAGAGGGGCCAGACAGGAAGCACGTACTGCCAAGTCAAAACCTGAGTTTCATTTCCAGGCTCCACATGGTAAAAGGAGAGGACAGACTCCTGTTCTCTGTGGTGGATAAACACCACACACACACAAACACACACATATATATATATACACACACACAAACACACATATATACACACAAACACATATACACACACTCAAACACACCACACACACAAACATACACACACAAACACACTTACACACATACACACACAGTGCACACACATGCACACACAATATCACACACAAGTAAATTAAATTAAATTAAATTAAATTAATGCACTTAAAGAAGGTAGGGAAAGGAAGATCTTTATGAGTTCCAGGCTAGCCAGGGATACATGGTGAAACCTTGTCTTAAAAAACAAAAACAAAGCAGAGGCAGGCAGATTTCTGAGTTCGAGTCCAGCCCGGTCTACAGAGTGAGTTCCAGGACAGCCAAGGCTACACAGAGAAACCCTGTCTCAAAAAACCAAACCAACCAAACAAACAAAAAACAAAAAAACAAAACAAACAAACAAACAAAAACTGAAGGGCTGGAGAGATGGCTCAGCGGTTAAGAGCACTGACTGCTTTTCCAGAGATCCTGAATTCAATTCCCAGCAACCACATGGTGGCTCACAACCATCTGTAATGGGATCCGATGCTCTCTTCTGGTGTGTCTGAAGACTGCTGTCGTGTACTCATATACATAAAATAAATAACTCTTAAAAATATATATATTTAAAAATACCCCTCAAGCTGGGCAGTGGTGGCACATGCCTTTAATCCCAGCACTTGGGAGGCAGAGGCAGGCAGATGTCTGAGTTCCAAGCCAGCCTGGTCTACAGAGTGAGTTCCAGGACAACCAGAGCTACACAGAGAAACCCTGTCTCGAAAAAACAAAAACCAAAAACAAACCAAACAAAACAAAAACCCCTCAAGCATGTCAGCTTGGAATCTCAGTTGTGGGAAGGCAGGGGACAGGCTAGATGGATCCCCAGGGTTTACTCGCCACCTCTCATAGCCTCTTTGACATGTCCTAGGCTGATGAGAGACCCTGTCTCAAACAAAACAAAAACTACCGAGGTGGGCGTTGCCTGAGGAACAGCCGAGGTTGTTCTCTGACCTCCACACGTATACACAGACACGTGCACACAGAGAACCTATGAGAGAGTTATCAGCAACAGCATATAGATTCATATGTAAGGAAAAGATAACACATATCTGCTAGCTGTCAGAGAGGGAACGTATGCCCAAGCCCAGGGCCTGAGTGTCTGTGCGTGTCTGTGCTTACCCATCCACCTCCAGTGCTGCCTCAGAGAAGCAAGGCAGATTCATAGCTCCTAAGTTTTGTCTGTTTTCTAGAGAACTCTTCCTGACACTCACGCTGGGGAAAGCAATCATATGTGATTCGGACCCAGATAGGCTACTTGAAGCTGGTGTGTCCATGGCAAGTTACTTACTGTCTCTGAATCTTGACTCCCTGATCTCTCCCGTCACAGTACATGGTGAGAACTTACCACTGCCTGGCACACATGTAGGAAGTAGATGTGGTAGCTATGGTGAGGGGTTGGCATGGAGGTTGATGGGAGTGAAACACAAGAGGCAAACAGGTTTTCAACAATAGTCTAGCATTGAGGAAGAGATGACTGGAAGCCAAACTATAACACTTCCAAACTCTGAAATGTGCTAATTATAGAAAAGCAAAAGGCAGCCACACCATAGAAATAGGAAGGAACAGGAGAAACTGCCTAAATTCTAAACAATGCTCAGCATGTGGGCCACTTCTTGTACCTGAGGCCCTGTCCTCCTCTCCTATCTATCTATCTATCTATCTATCTATCTATCTATCTATCTATCTATCTATCTATCTATCTCTTCTCCCTTCTTCTTCTCCTCCTCCTCCTCCTCCTCCTCCTCCTCCTCCTTCTTCTTCTTCATGTATAGGCATGGGAGAGATGGGGAGGTATGCGTATGTGAGCATTGGTGTTCCTGGAGACAGAATATAGAGCTGGATTGGGTTCCCTGGAGCTGGAATTACAGGTGGTGGTTGTAAGATACCTGATGTGGGTCCTGGGAACTAAACTCAGGTCCTCTTCATGATCAGCACATGCTTTTAACTGTTGAGCTATTTCTCCAGTCCCTGACCTCCTGTCTTGTATGTGGTTAGAATCTGGCATCTTGGAAACTTAGTATAACCTGACTTCCATAGCCCAGTAGTTGTGGCTCAGCCAACAGTTTCAGAGCCCTGCTCCCTTGAACTCCCAGATACTACATGGTCTCCACCTAAGTTTTAGTTAATTGCTTGGTTGGAGTCAAGTCCTGCAAAGGTTCTAATGTTATAGTCTGGATCTCCAATGTCCCCATGCCAACAAAAATTGTATATTAAAGGCTTGGTTTCAGTGTGGACTCCTCAGGAGGTGGAGTCTAGAGAGAGCCCTTTGGGGATCTGAGAGTCTCAGTCTCTTCTTTCTTTACTTCCAGTTACCATGAAGCCAGCAGCTCCTTCCACGACACCCACCTTGCCATGATGAATTGTATCTCTCACCGTCAACCTCAAAGCAGCAGAGCTAACTGACAACGGACTGTAATGTGCAGAACCAGGCACCAAGAGGCACCTCTGTGTTAAGTTAATTATCTCAGGTAGTTGTTTTACTAACAGGAAACTAACATATGGATTCCCTGGAAACTAAAGCAGAGAGAGGCAAAGTGGAAGGTATATGGATCCTTGGCCGACTGACATAATCTTAGGCTGCAGGAATGAGGGAGAAAGCAAAGGCCAGGGAAGAAAGAAAGCAAACGCAATTATTAATACAGCCATGGCTTCCCATGAAAACCCAGCTAGATAGGACATGCTATCTGTTGAGGGGAGAAGTGGAGAAGGGTTTTTCTGCCAGATCTTTCTTGTCCTCTATGGTGGTTTGAATGAGAACAACCCCTATGAGGCTTATATATTTCAATGCTTGGTCCTCAGGGAGTGGCACTACTTGAGAGGGATTAGAAGGTGTGGCCTTGTTGAAGGAAGAGTGGGCGAGTTTGAGGTTCCAAAAGCTCAAGCAAAGGCCCAGTGTCTCTCTTTTCCTGCTGCCTATGGATCCAGATGTAGAACTCTCAGCTTCTTCTCCAGCACTGTGTCTGCCTGCATGCCACTGTGCTCTGCACCATGATGATGGGAAATAGAACACTGACTAAGCCACCTCCTGAATCTCAGTAGTTAGATTTCCCTGATGCTTTGTGAGGTCCCTCGCCTCTTGAGATTTTCTCCATGACCAAAAATCAAGAGCTTAGTAAGCCTCAGAGATAGCATTCACAACGGTATCACTCTGAGTTCATTCAGCACTTTAGACTGTGGCCTTGTTGGGAGAGAGGGCCTTTCTAGATGTAATTAGTTAAGAAGAGGTCATACTAGATTAGGGTGGCTCCCTGAAGCTTATAGAACAAGTGTCCTTATAAGAAATGAGGTGGTCAGGGGTGGGTAGTTCAGTGGTAGGATATGAGGTTGGCGTGAGACTCCTAAAGTCCAGCCTTAGTACCAAGTGGGGATGGGATGAAAGAGACTCATATAGATATACATGGGAAGATCTTGTCATGTGATGCCTCAAGTAGACTGTGGGAGATGGGACAAAAAGCCAAGGCATACCAAAGAGTGCTAGACACTAGCCAGAGAATAGCGTTCCTGCCCAGAGCTGCCAGAGGGGGCTTGGCCTTAAAGACACTTCAGCTTCTCCTCTCCAACTGTAAAAGACTGGGTTTCCTTCTGGTTAATTAATTGATTAATTAATATTTGAGATGGTGTCTCTCAATGTCGCCCAGACTGGACATTCTCCTGCCTCGGCTTCCCCAGTGCTGGCATTACAGGCATGAGCACCATGCCCCACTTAGTTTGTGTGATCATCTGTAACGCGGCTGTTCCCAGCACACACTATCTCTCACACCCAGACCTCGCTGTTCCCAGCACACACTATCTCTCACACCCAGACCCCGCTGTTCCCAGTGCACACTATCTCTCACACCCAGACCTCGCTGTTCCCAGTGCACACTGTCTCTCACACCCAGACCTCGCTGTTCCCAACACACACTATCTCTCACACCCAGACCCCGCTGTTCCCAGTGCACACTATCTCTCACACCCAGACCTCGCTGTTCCCAGTGCACACTATCTCTCACACCCAGACCTCGCTGTTCCCAGTGCACACTATCTCTCACACCCAGACCTCGCTGTTCCCAGCACATACTGTCTCTCACTCCCAAACCTCGATGTTCCCAGCGTACACTGTCTCTCACGCCCAGACCCCGCTGTTCCCAGCACATACTGTCTCTCACTCCCAAACCTCGATGTTCCCAGCGTACACTGTCTCTCACGCCCAGACCTCAGCGCAGACTTCAGCCAGGCTCTGTTCTTAACATGTCCCGTGTAGCAGACAGGCTCATCCTCACAGTAAAGTGAGGATGGAAACTCTGAAGTCAGGAAACGCTCTACAATCATGCCAACAGGAGGACACAGAAATTAGCAGTTAGTAAGTAGAAGATGTAGCTTAAGCTCAAAACATTTCCCTCATGTTGGTGGTGGGGAAAAATTGTGTTTCTGAAAGCTGGGGGTGGAATTCCACATGGGAGAAGTGTGATGCTTTGTTTGAGTCCCTTGAGAAGGGGGTACAGTCTTAATCCACTCCCCTTTGAGAAGAAAGCCGCCCCCCACCGTCTTACTCCCCTCCCCTCTTCTTCTTTATAGTGATGGGTACCGAAGCTGGGTACCGCTGAAGAAGGCCGAGACCTGCTGAAGTTGTCTGAGGAACAACGACTTAGCGCAGCCCATTCTGATTCTTTTCTTTCTTCCTTTTTTTTTTTTTTTTTTTCTGAGACAGGGTTTCTCTGTATAGCCCTGGCTGTCCTGGAACTCACTCAGTAGACCAGGCTGGCCTCGAACTCAGAAATCCGCCTGCCTCTGCCTCCAAAGTGCTGGGATTAAAAGTGTGAGCCACCACTGCCCCGCCTTTTTTTTGGTTTTTAAAGACAGGGTTTCTGCCCAGCGACTCTTTTCTTTAAAAAAAAAAAATTGTTTCTTTATGTGTATGAGTGTTCTGCTGCATGTATGTATCACATGTGCACCTGGTTGGTGCTCACAGAGGTCAGAAGAGAGTATCAGATCCTCTGAGACTGGAGTTATGGATAGTCGTGAGCTGCCTGTGTGTGCTGAGGAATCTGAATTCTATCCTCTCCCCCCTCTCTCCCTCATCCCTGCCCCTCCCCCTCCATTTAGTGCAGGGTCTCATGTCTTCTAGGTTTGCCTTAAAGTCACTGTGTTGACAGGAATGACTTTGAACTTCTGCTCCTGCTGCTGCCTCCTTTCTTCCGCAGGCCAGGGTTACAGACCTGCACCCCACACCTGGTCTATACAGTGCTGGGATGGAACCGGAGGCTCCGTGCATGCCAAGCAAGTACTCTGCCCACTGAACTGCATCCCCAGTCGTGATTTATTCTTTGTGCTGAGATGCCATTTTTCCCCATAGTTTGAACCTCTAAAGTACTAGGCCTAGCCCTTATGCCCAGAGCCAGCAGTGGGGCAGTGTTCATGGTGGGTAGCGTCCTCAGGAGGGAGGGACACAGCGCTGAAAGCACTGTTCAGGAGAATTCCTGGAAAGAAGCTGTCTGCAGAGGCAGATAGACTCATATGAGAGTGGGGAATGTCGCTGATCTAATAGTCTGATTACAATTTCTTCTGGGCTATTTTTTAGATGCAGAGACTGACATGAACCTTGTGGGGACAGAGTGACCTGGTTCCTGCCTCTGGAACAGGGCTTGGGTGTGAGCCCCGACAAGTGTGGATGGCTGCTTGTTTGTATAATAATGTACTTATTTTCACTTGTTTTCCTCTCTCGTAATTACTCCGTGATAATCCGAGACAGCAGAGTCTAGGAGCTGAAGGTGTGGCCAATGTCTCCACAAAAAACGGTAAACACTGAGACCTTCAGGGCAGCCCTTAAGGCTATGGGAAAGAGCTATAGATACAGGAGTTTAAAAATATATAATATCCTGGGCAGTGGTGGCGCACACCTTTAATCCCAGCACTTGAGAGGCAGAGGCAGGCGAATTTTTGAGTTTGAGGCCAGCCTGGTCTACAGGGTGAGTTCTAGTCTACAGACTGAGTTCCAGGATAGCCAGGGCTACACAGAGAAACTCTGTCTTGAAAAACCAAATATATATATATATGTGTATATATATGTATACATACATATATGTGTATGTATGTATGTATACACATATATATATATAATCTCAACTATGTGAAATATAAGGCTCCAATATGAATTATGAGGGGCTTCATCAATCTAAAGGAGCAAAGGCCGCCGCATCCATGACCCAGTGTGTTAGAAAGATACAAAGGAAGGTAGATTCCTGAGTTCAAGGTCAGCCTATGAAGGATCCAGTTTAGGCCTAGGTGTCCTAGAAATGGTAATTTGGGGGCAAGGTTCCACCCAACTATCTTATCATCTGTGCTTAACAAAGGCAGACAGATCTCTGATTTCTTTTTCAATAATGATAAGAAAAAAAAAAATGGCCGGGCACGGTAGCATGCGCCTTTAATCCCAGTGCTTGGGAGGC
This sequence comes from Montemys delectorum, assembly GCA_019843815.1. Lineage (NCBI taxonomy): Eukaryota > Metazoa > Chordata > Mammalia > Rodentia > Muridae > Montemys > Montemys delectorum. The sequence continues at coordinate 57,246 of JADRCD010233365.1, read as the reverse complement.
AGAGGCAGGTGGATTTCTGAGTTCGAGGCCAGCCTGGTCTATAGGGTGAGTTCCAGGACAGCCAGGACAACACCTAGAAACCCTGTCTTGAAAAACCAAAAGAAAAAAAAAATGTATGCTTGGTGTTTCCTTAGAATCAAAGGGCTGATTCATAAGTTAATCAAAAAGGAACCTGGAGTAAATGACAGGATTGATATGCAAAATAAAAGACTGGACTTGTGTTCTGCAGACCCAGAGAATTTTTTAGGATAAAAAGAAAGAACTGCTTGGAGGACCGACAGAACTCTCTCTCTCTCTCTCTCTCTCTCTCTCTCTCTCTCTCTCTCTCTC